>NIUQ01003882.1:0-15635 GCA_002796945.1 Plectus sambesii
ACACGTCGGCCGGGTTCGACACCTTCGGCAAAATCGGCGCCTTGATCGACCTCGCGCGCAAGCCTTCCCAATCGAAGCCCATGAACCAGCTGCAACAAGGTTTGTTGTTAATTCTGAATAGTGCATGTGTTCTAAGCTTGAAATGTATCCATGGGTTTTGAATGTTTTATACAAAATATTGCGAAATTCGCATGAACGCAAGAAATGCTTAACTATTCATTCATATCCACCCGCTTTGATCTCTACGGGTGCAAAAATATCTTTTCTTTCGCTAAACCCGCATTATTTCCCGTTGAGTTAACAGATTGACAAAGAACAATAATCAGCCTAAGAATATCTGAGGCTTCTGAATATCTTAAGAATGTAAAGGACTGTACCGATGCTTGCGGATGTCGTTGACGCCGCCGCTGCCGGAGCCGAGGCGTTCGCCAGGGTTGTCGCGGCAGAGCTTCTTCACGAGCGCTGTAGCCGTCTTGCCGATGCGGCGATTCGGAATCTCCAGCGCGTCGACGCCCTTGAGAATCAGGGTGTACGTCTTCATTGGGTCGGCGGCTTGGAACGGCGGCCTAAAAATTCCACTTTGAACAATCTTTGTTAATGCAATCCAAAAAAATTGCTCACCGTCCTAGCATCAATTCACATATGTAGATGCCGAGTGCCCAGTAATCCGCGGCTTGATCGTGACCCTTATTCAGGATAATTTCGGGACTCACGTACTCGGGGGTACCACAGAAAGTCCACGTCTTTCGTCCACTGGCGAGCTTCTTAGCGAAGCCGAAGTCGACGAGTTTAAGGTAGCCGTTGCCGGTGAGCAAACAGTTTTCGGGCTTCAAATCGCGGTAGACGATCGACTTCCGATGGAGATATTCGAGCCCCTCGAGTACGCACGCCACGAAAAAGCGAGCGGTGTAGTCGTCGAAATGGCCGCGGTCGCGAAGGGTCGTCCACAGCTCTCCGCCCAGACACACCTCGAGCAGCATGTACACGTACTTTGCGTCTCGGAACGTCGTGTATAGCCTGAACAAGGAAGAGGTCAACAATCTCGCGATAACGGCTCAAATATTATCAGAGATTTTTTGCAACCCTTTTTTTATGCCAACAAACTTAAGTGACTTGATAAAGAGCATAGTTCACTTTTTGCGCAAAGTTACTTTAGTCAAAGGTGTGTTAACGTTTTTTGGCCTTAGCTGCGAGAACTTCCAAAAGCAATGCCTGCGCATCAAAAAGGACCGTGATACTTACTACAGCGACAAGACAAAAGCAAATCGAAAACTGACCGGACAATCCAGTCGGTACGTGTTTCCATCATGATATTTCGTTCGGCGAAGATATGTTCTTGTTGTCTAGTGTCGACGATGTGTTTCTTCTTCAACGCCTTCAAGGCAAAAGTTCGTGATTTGTCGCCGTTAATGCACACCTGCAGCAAGAACGTTGTAGCATCAATCAAAAATCGACGAATTCGCTTACTAATTCAACACGACCGAATCCACCAACGCCCAGAGTTGCAAGGCGCTTGATATCCTTGAGCTGCAGAACGGCAAATTCCTGCTCCATGGCGGTTTTCGTCGGGCTCGGCGGCTCGGGGACAACCGGACTGAAAATGACACTCGGTGGTTCATTCGATGCTTAACAGTACTTTACATATGTATCTCTAGCGCTCAGGGGCCAATTTCATAAAACTGTTGAGAATTGAGGAAATGAGGCGCACTCTGATTGGTCAGTTTTGAATTTCAACCAATGGAGGCGCACCTTAACTCCTCAATTCTCAATAGCTCAACAGTTTTATGAAATTGGCTCCAGGGGGAAATTCCACAAAAGTAAAAGTAAAATAGAGTCAAAAATGATCGGCAGTGACAGCCATTCATATTGAACTCCATCCATTTTACTTTTACTTTCGTGGAGTAGGCTCGAGTAAACGGGGGCAATTGGAATCGCTGATCTACCGTAGCGCTCAAAGCTAATTACCGAGCAAAGGTGTCGAAAAATGAGGGAAGCGATAAATGGGCGTGAAAACTGGAACGCCAACCGAAATGACCAAAGCCCCATAAGGCGGTAAAATTGCATAAGGCGGTGAGAAGTCCCATAAGGCGGCCCTCCCCAGTCGGGGAAGCTCAAAACTATAAGGACGAGCAGAAGGAAGAGGTGGAGTAGGAGCGGTAGTGGACACTGATCGACGACGAGCACCACCGAGGAGATGCACCGACAGACAGCGAGGACACGGACAAGGGCTGGTGTGATCGACCGACGACGAAGAAGACCCAAGCAGTGCGCCATCAAAGTACCTGGAGGCGGGTGCAAGACCGGCATACGACGACGTCGACGACGACGGCCGAGGGTGCGTTACGGTTCTGCAAGCAGAATGATGCACCAAACACAGCCGACACACGCACGAGCACGCAGCGACAGAAAAGAATGAGAAATAGTCAGTAGTAAATAAATAGCGCTGGCTGATTCTGTAGCTGATCCAGTGTGACTGCCAACCGAGCTGCCCCTGTAGTAGCCGCTGCCACCTCCGGCAAAGGAAAAAAACGAACATTCACAGACAGGCCAGTGCTCCCACAATACGCATCCTTGTGTCACACCAGTGATATCCATTCTCTCGCCGTCGTCCGCGCCCGGGTAGGGATGCGGTCGTACCGCTACTACTTATCTACGCGAACACAAACTTGCAATCGACGGATTACTTACAGCGCTTTTCTGTCGATATCGCCGTAGTCGCGCTTCCACGCTTCGAGCTCTCCTATCAGCTTCAGGAAAGATCTAAAATGATCGATTATAGACTCTTTCACATTTTATTCAGGACGCGACATTGGATATTCTTGACTTTTAATTATTTCACCCCAAATCTCACGCCCCGTTTTTCCCGAAAATCACCCCAATCCCTTCCTTTCCCTTAATATTACATTATATATTATTTCTGCTATCACAAAATCCGCTTATGAGAAGAGGACGTTCTACAAAAAAGTCGTTTAAGGAAGCGGCTTTTCGATAAGAATGTAAAGCGGTAAGCGCCTTTTATCGTCATACAGGCATGGAACGAAAAAGCAAAAGAAACAAAATGACTTACTCTCTATCTAGGGTGAGGACCTCGACGCCGGGAGCGAGGGCGATGACGGAGGCGGTGCGGACCTCTTCGCCCAGAAGGGCCTTCTCGCCGAAGAAGTCGCCCTGTTTCAGGACGCGAATCTCGCGCGGTTCCGTCTCGCCTTCGATCATCTGCGTCACGCGCACCTGACCGCTGGTCAAGATGAAGAAAGTATCGCCCTTCTCGCCCTCTCTGATCACATAATGTCCCTCGGCGTAGTAATCCTGCAAGCAATCTTTCATTATTTCCGTAATATATCTTTTGTGGCCTAATTGAACTTTTGAAGCTATGCTTCTTCGAACTGCCTCGAAAGAATATTTGAAGGACATGAAAGGGCCACATTCGGTAATATCCCAAATTGTTGTAAATCAGGATAAGAATAAACCAAGGAAGCAGAACCGCTCTCTACTAAGTATTGTACGCATGTAATTGTATTCACCATGCATATACCAAGACATTTGTTGATCTCAAAAATTTAAACGACACTACAGTTGCCTCAAATAATTCGATGCAACCTTTAAAAAAACTAATTTTCTCACCTGATCGAGTACGTCGGCGACTTTGGATATTCGGTCGTCCGACAGGTTGCGGAAGATCTCCACCTTCTTGAGGAAATCCATCAACTGCGTGTGGCGCTCCATGCCCAGTCGCATTGTGATCATTTGGAAGACGGAACGGTCTAACACCCATAGTCGAACGTCGCTCAACGCTGCAACAGTCATCACCATGAAAACGCTGCAGCTCCCACGATCAAAACTGTGCAGCCGTCTCTCGCGCCCACAAGTCTTCCACTCTGCCAGCTAGCGTGTCATCCATTTTCCCCTCCTCCCGCCCCAGATCCGATTTGCGCTTGAAGCACTGACAGCCGCGCAGCATGCAAAAAGTACCAGGATGCGTCAAAAGTTGCGTAGTCGGCGCGAAAGATGCAAACAGCGCAGCGCACTCTGACCCCACGCATATCGCATGATTCGACTGTTTGCTTGCAGCTATTCTGGTCGTTGAAGCGGGCGACGCGCAGATCGGCTGTCACGCCGAGTCGTACCCAAAACGCGCACTCTTTGCACACGCAGCGGTGCCTTGCACGCAGCTTACAATCAGCTGGCCAACGCCCGGCCGCTTTAGAAAGAAATGGATCGCGTGGCGTTCACGTGAATTTCACCGACCCCTTTGGACACGGCCGGTTTAAGTGTTCGCATTTAACAAATCCTCTGTGGGTGACGACGAAAGATTCGCCCGGCCTGTCGGCGAGTCCGTAACTCGCCTCGCGGCTCAACCGAGGCACAGAAAAAACTGACTCACCCTGGACGCTCGCCGTACGCGTGCAATTGTAGAGGATGGCCAACTCGCCGAAGACTCGGCCGGGGCCCATCTTGCCCAGCACAGTGCCCTCACGCGACACTTGTAGTTCGCCTTCTGAAATAACAAAACATTTTCACACTGCAATATTTGTAAGTATGTTTTTAGGTGAAACAGGGTGGTGGTAGGATGGTGGTAGGATACTGTTTTGCCATCATTTTGATCGTACTATGATACCGGTTCAATGATGAATGACCCCTGGAGTCCAGTAAACAAACATTTTTGAAGATCGTGCTACATAAAAGTGAAAGAATTAAAAATCATACGACAAGCTCCGCCCACACTTCCGGGATGTGCAAAGTACATTCGACCTCTTACTCAAGGCAGCATAGACGAGTTTGAGCAGCTGTTCGAGCGTACGAAGACGAATATTCTTCGGCAATTTCGGGAATAACATGGTCGTCAAGCTATCGGTCGCTTTCACGGGGGAAGCGCATCGCGACGGAATAATTGCCATTGTATGGCCATTACTATTCGACAGTTCGGCAGAGAATGACAATGAGACCGCAGAGAAGGAACTACCCGCTTCGCCAAAATAACAACAACTCGTGAGCAACGTCGTCTGAACAAGTTCCATTTTATATTTGAGTGGTCGAGGTAATCATAGGGATCACAGATTGTCTCTTGCCACGCCCGCAATCGCTACTAACGTCTAAGGGCGCCGAAGCAGTCAGCGTCGACAAGCAGTCGTCCGCAGTCTGCGAACGATGCGGCGCGACTCCCAGACGTTGTAGCAGTGTTTGAAACGGGCGACAATTTTGCGTCCTTTGCGACACTCTTCCATAGCTCGCAGGGGGGAGAGAATAAAGTCGCGACGATGGCGAATCAAGTCACGACTACCGCCGCAAACGACGACGCCCACATCGACACAGCCGCATACGAATGGCGGGGGAGTAGAGAGTCGATGAGTCGATGACTGTACACCGCTGGTGGGCAGCGTTGGTGGCCAGGCCTGGCGCCGGGACGGGCCGATCGACAATGGCGACGACGACCGCTGCGCACCAACGACGGCTCAGCGAATGATCGAAAACAGCCGAATGGGTCGAAAACAAGCAACAACGGCTTCGAATGCGGCACTGTCCGGCACACTCGACGGCAACAGCAGAGTGACGCTTAACTCTCTTATCAGCGATCGAAAACTGCGTCTCAGTGTACTTCCTCCAGAAGGATCAATCGGCTCAGTACGTTAGTGATCGAAGGCGCCACCAACACCGCCACAGTACAGCTTCTCGACACGGTCGGCCACGCCTGTTAGCTGCACGCGCCGCAGTACCAGCCGCCTCCACCAATCAATGGCAGTTGTTAGTTGTACCGCCCGCCGCCGGTTGGCCCGTGTAATACCCAAGACTGTCGTCCGCTCTCGCCCGCCGCACCAATACGGATTAGATCAGAACAGTCACGCCGAACCGGTCGACGCGTTTCGCGACTCAATCGACAACGAACCCCCGCGCGACACTATTTTTATCGATCCCCTTCATCGCCTCAGTGCCAACTGAGAACGCTGTCTTTAACGAAGCGTTGAGCATCTTCAGTGCAACAAAAGTGCACGCAAGCTGGGCAATTGCCAAATTCGCTTCGTGGAATGAATTAAAAACGCTGACGACCTTTAGTGCATAAGCCGGCNATAGAGGCGGTCGCCGGCTTCGCCTTCCTGAATGATCCATTCGCCAGATTTCGCGCGCATCTCGTACATGCACTCGACGAGCTCGATGACCTGCTCCTTGGCCAGCTGCCGCAGGAAGTCGTTCTTCTGCACCGCATCGCGAATCAGCTGCTTCGATCTAAATCAATAGCTTTCAACATTTGCGTCAATCGCATAGCTTCAGTGCTTTGTCAACGAAGTGCGTCGCGTTATAAAAGGGCGCTGTTTTTCTTACGACAAACAGCGGCAATGAACCTCCGTTGCAGATGCAATAAATTAAAAGAGAGAGCTAGCAGAGCGAGCCCAGACAGGGCGGCGCGAGCAAAGCCTACATTAAAAAAAGGCGGAAGGAGCCGCCCGCGAATACGCGCAGATCGCAGCTCGCAGATAAGAGCTGGAACATACCCGGCGCTCTTCTTGTGATGCTCGAGCGTGGCCTGCTGGGCGTCGACTTGCTTGGTCGGCTCGGCGGAGACGGCGAGCTTCTTGGCGCGCTTGCCCTGCTCCTCCTGGCCCAACATATGAGCCTTTTGCTGCAATTCCGTACGCAGCTCGTCCGACGTCTTTGACACCTTCTGTTGGACCGTCGGCGACGCCGCCGACTGAGCCTTCTGCTCGAGGACGGACCGCAGCTTGTCGCATTCCGTCTGCAATGCGTGCACTCGTTTTGACGATCGACTGTCTCATCAGTCACCCAGCATGTGTGCTCTTTGCTCTTTTGCACCAAGACATTGCGCTGCACCGCGCTGATCGGCCGACGACAGCCGGTCTCGATGAACGCTCGGGACCAGTCGCCTGATAACCGAACGTTGCACCCGCCGCATTCTCGTGGCACAAGCGCGCGCACACTAAACTCTCAACGCTACATATTACACATCTTGGCCAAGCCGATGAGCAAACCGCAACACCAACGGACCGTGTTGTGGCTTTCAATACTGCGCCAACTCATCGTCGTCACATGCCGAAACCGAACAGAAATCAGTCGGTAAGCGCAATGGCAGGCAATCAATTTCGATGCAATAGAAAATTGCTCCGGCCGTGCCACCGACTCAGGACGAATACGTATACGTTGCCGAGCAATTCGCACGGACGATAAACGCGAGTCGATAAACTCTAATGGAAATGAACGCGCTTAACGCGGCCAAATACGTACAAAGTACAGGCCGCGTGCGTGTGATCACGCCGACTAAAAACCGTCTAAGCACCAAAAACCGTCTAAGCGCAACCAACCTGTAGTGTCTTCACTTCGGCTTCGAGTTCAGTGATGCGCTTAAGCTGGCCGTCCAAGTTGGACTGCTGCTGACGAATCTGACGTTCCTTCTTCTCGATAGTGTCCTCCAACTGCGGCAGCAGCTTCTGAATCTCCGACGCATCGTAGGTGCGAGCGCCGACCGTCACCTGAAACGCCACTCGTTCAAGGTCGTCCTTTCGGTCGGCGTCGAACGACAAACGGAGCGAAAAGCCAAATGTAATTGGGAGGCTCCATTGGCGTCGCCCATGGCGCAGAACGGCGTCGAAGGTTAGCGGCGCACAGCGGGCGCGGCTACGCAGCGCGCGAAAGGACGACTGGCGCTGCGCGCTGGCCGACCCCACCAAGTGCAATCAGTAAACGACACACAACGGCAAGCGAAATGCGCACGGCCGATGGTACGACACGTTGACGCGGCATATTGGAGAGAGGGAGTCCCTGCGCAGACCGTGTCAGAACCAGTCAGCCCACACACGGCACGTTTCCAGGCAAGCCAGCGGGAAGGCGGGTAAAACATGCGCGGCGCTGACGGGTACAATTGATTGGCACTAAAGTCGCCGACGGTCGACGCCGCTCCGGATGACCAACGAGCCGCAGCAACTCTCGCCCATCCCCCCACACACCTTACACACACTCCATCATCTCGCACTCCCCAACTCCCTTCCCCAAACACCACCTTGGTCGCCGGCATGTCCACCACGGCATCCAACGCCGACTCCTCCTCGACGTCCCGACGCGCTCGTTTGCTGCTCACGGCGGAAACGTTGCTGTCAGCAGAGGAGCGCCGCCGACTGGGCAAAGCGCAGCAGCACGGGCGCTGCTGAAGGGCAGGCGACTGAATGCCGCCGCGCGCTTGGACGAAGGGCGTGCCTCGCCCGTTGCCGACCGCCGCCTGCTCGGTCGATACAACCGGCCGCGGTGTGGCGCGCATTCGACTTTGGGCACGGCCCAAACGCGGTCGTGCACTTGTTCGATTTGCAGGCTCGCACACAATCAACTTGGAAAGCGAAGATTGGCGGGGCTCAGCAGGAGGGATGAGGGGTGACAAAATGCAATGAAGGAGGGCGACGACAGTCCACTCGGGCGCGGAGGCGACAACAGCAGCAGCGGCGACCACGGCAGTAGCCGCAGAGGGACGACGACTGCGTTGGTCGATGCGCAGATGGCGACCACAGCAACGGCGCTCTTGCACGACGGACCAAACCGGGCGGCCGGCGAGTGTCGGTCGTCGTCTGCAGCGTCGAGCAGCCGTCTGGGCGCGGCGGTGGGTGTCTCCCGGACAGACGGCTGGCCGACGGCCAGGCAGGCAGGCAGCAGTCAACCAGTCAGCGCGTCAATATACCGCAGCCTTGCAGACGCGCACTAGCCGCCGCCATCGAGTACATCCTTATCTCGTGAATAAGGGCGGTGATCGCCGACGACGCCGACTGTCGATGTCGGGAAGAGCGTGGCGCCGACGTCGCATTTCGCCCAGTCGCAGCGGTCGCACTAGGCGGTCGCACAAGCAAGCCCGTTGCACAAGTCCGTCCAAGAGTCGCCGCTTCGGCCCGAAGCGTCACGCTGCGCGTCTGCACTATACGGGCTGCGAGGGGACTGCGGCGCGGCGCTAATGATACGACCGATGGCGACCCATAACCGGCGCGCTGCCGTTGCTAACGGAAACGCCGGAGGTTCGTCCGTCGGTCGCGTCAGCCGTAATTGCCACCTCCAATCGATCTACACGCTCGCCGACAAAGTGCCCCAGACAGACGCGACTGCACTCGGCGACCGACGGCGGCGCGTCCGTCGCGAGGCTCGTCGAGAAGCAGGCCAAGTATGAGAGAGGCGTTCGCACCGTGCTGTTCGCGTCGACCGACGCCGTGTCGCTGGTAGTGCTAGCGCGTTGGCGACGACCACCGACGAGGGCGCCCCCGCCCGTCAGACAGTCCCACATGCCGAATCGCACGAGCAACTGTCGCAGCGGAGCGCTGCTCGCATGACTACCCATTGCAGCGAGCGGCGGATTGACGGGGCACGGCTCACGGACGACGACCGGCGCGATCGCCACCAAACGTCAAACGGAAGCAGTTGCGGCCGACCGACACGGCCGCCAAAGCCGATCGAGTTAACGACAAGCGAACGCCCGTAAAGCCCGTCCAGCCGCCGAACCATCTAGCGCCCCACTACCACCGACGTAGCCACGTATGCGGCGCAGACACCGCCGCCGATCCGATCTGTATTCCACATGCGCCATGCGACCAGCCGAGCGTGTCGCCACGGCTTAGCGAGCAGCCAATGCTACTCGCGTAGAAAATGCACCCCTCTCTGTCACTTGTTGACATCTCGAAATGTTTTACAAGAAAAAACTCTTTGTGTTGGCCTATCGCAAACCCACTACAACTTGAACCGAACGTCGTCGCTACCCAGCCGTTTCTGTTCCCACCCATTTAGCTATGATACTATTGCGTATGTGAAAGACAGCGATCAAATATATTTGTAAAGGATTCTTGAATTTCAGAGGAGAGAGCGAGAGCTACTAGCGCGGCGGGTGGCCATGTTGCGGGCGAATGTTAGAAAAACCACACTCTGCTTCTTCTTAACCAGCCAAAAAGAAATAGCCAAAAAGAGAAGTAGCCAAAAAAAGAAGTTGTGAAAAAGGAGTCGAGGCGAAAATTCGGCGCATAATTAACAGCGGATGAGTGCGGTGTTGAATAGCAACTTTGAATTAGCGACGAGTAGCGCCGTAACGGGAATGAGAGGGAAACCCCGCCCCTGAAATTTGATTTCCTCCCCCATCCCTAAATTCTGGTTTCTCACTGTCTCAGTAATAGGATTCCAAGCCGAGTTGAAAATGCTATATTACCAAATCACTATGAGAATGGCGCGAGAAAGACGAAAGTCTGTTAAATTCATCGAATTTCGCCTTCCGCCCGAATGACTTCGTCCTCGACTTCCAAAGACTTTAAAATTGAACGCAATTTCTTCGCCGACCCAGTATTAGTCATAACGAGCAGAAATCAGACCTGGCCACTGCCGGTTTGGGCGTCATCGTGATCGTCATTTGAAGCGACCTTGGACTGATGGCAACCCATGACAACTATCGACAGAACTTAGACCGTGTACGACAAGGGGCATGGGGACGACGAGGACAGGAGGGGAAAAGGGGCGAGGGGAAGCGAACACCTGCCGATTTGTGCAGCGACGCACGAAGCAAAAGGGACAGCCACAATCAAAATACAGCCACAATCGAAGCCAGCCACTACTCGCCTGTGACGGTCCGTTGGACGAGTTGTTGCCGACATCGCTCGGCTTGCGCAACTTGTTGAAGAAGCTGCGGATGCCGCCGCCGCTTCCGCCCGACGCAGAGCCGCCGCCGCCGCTGCGACCGCCACCGCTGCTCATTCTTCGCTTAATTCTTCTGGCACCAACGAGCCGCCGACGCTTCGGGGCCGGCCGATTCGATCTGCAAAAACGTCCCACACTGTCAGAGAGAGTTGGTTGTCGGCGGCGGTCAGAATCAGAGTCAACCGCGCGCCACCGAACAGAACAACGCTCATTGGCGGCGGGATGTTCGCTCGCTCGCCCGCTCATCCGCTCGTCCGCCTTCCGCCGCGCCATCGCCCGAGCGCGCGCGTTTCAACACCCGCAACAGCTACAAGTCGGCCTCGGTAATGCGACGATGGGCGCCGGTTCGACCACCAAACTCCGCCGCAACGAAGGCACTCCTCGCGGACACGTCGTAAACGCTAATGCGTCTCTCTCTACAACCACCTAACGCAATCAACCGCCGTCCGATGCGCATAAAGACGCGAACAGCGCTAATATCGCCACCCGACCAATTCCCATTTCGCGCAAAGGGCCGCGCCTCTCGTCTCGTCGTTCTTTCGAGCGGCCTGCAACCGTTATGCATGCATGCGACGCAATCGGTCGCGACCAAACGGAGCGGCTTAACAGGACGGCGGCAGTTAGGGCAGCGCCACAACAGTCAACATCGCGTAGACGTCGCGTTTATCGTCGCGCAGAGTGGCCGCCATATACAATCGGACGGACTGTGACGGCGGCCAGTTGGGAGTTGGGAGGCGGCGATGAGCGAGGCAGTAGTGCGGGCCGGTTCCGACGACGCAGACGACGACGCAGACGCCTTCTCTCTTCTCTTCTCTTCTCTCTCTCCTACTCTCTCTCTCTCTCGCTCTCGCGCTCTCTCTTCTCCCGGCGCACCTTTGCCACGAATGCGACCGACTGGGCGCGAGGTCGCTGCAGCGACATGCGCGTCAGTTGGGCAAATATAACACAGCGTCAAAGGTAGAGACACAGACGCGTCGTTTCGATTTTCACTCTGCTCATTTACGGTGCCAAGAAAGACGCTCCGTTTCTGTCGCCGTCGACACCCACCCGCCCCTAGACGACCAACGGACTGGGTGGTCGAGAGCGCGCGCGGCGACGACGAAGACGACGGCGGCGGCGGTGCCGACGGGACGAGCAGCGCGAGAACAATCGGCGCTATCCGTGTGTCAATCGGTAGTTAGCGAGAGAAACGCTGGAGGACGCCATCGAAGCAAAAAGGCGGCGGGCGGCGACGAACGGCGGGGCAGCGCGCAGATCGATGCGAGCGCCCAGCGCGAAACGTCGTTACCGCCCAAGAGATGCTGCTCGTCTCGTCGCCGTTCGCACCCGCTAAAATTACTCCTTCACGGTAAGCAGCATCGCAATCAACCCGACCACCTTCTGCACTCGGCCATCCGTCACTCCCCTGGCCGAACCAACCGCTCCGTCGGGCGGCGCCGCCTTCGCGCCGGGAAACCGACGACACTAAACGGCAGTGTGCATCGATCGCCACTCAAGTGGCTCATTTTGCGCGACGGGACGGATGCTCGCGACAAGCCCTTCGCTCCGAACGCCCATCCCGCCAAGATAACAGCCGCACAAGTACCCTCTAATAACAATATAACCATAGCACCCACCTTTGCCGTCCTTCCTTCGTTCGTCCGTCAGTCGTTCTCGTTCGACCGACCGGCGGAAAGCAGACGAATTGTCGACGCTTCTCTGAACAGACGCATAGTCGTCGTTCGCTCACGAAATAATGGTAAATGGCGGAGCGCCGAGGGCGAAAATACGCCACAAATTAAACTCTCTTGGGTCATGGCGGGACGATGCCATTTTTGTTCAGAACTCATCACCATCAAAAGCAATGGTTACGCAAGAATAACAATCACCGAATCTCACGCGCCTATATCAAATTATCATTTCACATTATCATTTCACATTCTATGATACATATAGACATATCATTGCATTACGCACATTGAGCTATGTACACACACTACGGAGATTTTTCGCGAAAGCAACAAGTGATCTCACACTGCCGGCAGAGATTGAAAAAGGAAGTAATGTACCACTATCAATGAAAAAAATTCACAAGATCGCATCAGATTCGGTCGCGATCTCGCGTGACGAGTAACCAATAAGTCGATCAGATGCCGTTGAAGAATGATGATTCATAAGGAAGTAAACGAGAGAGAGACGATAATCATCAGTACGCAGACGATGGAGTGTGCTAAAAAAAGATACGACAGCGATATAAGGCGAGAGAGGGCGAGGAAGAAAGCCGAAGGAACGTTAGTTACGAACCAAGAAACGAATAGCGAAGAGCGCTTCAGACTGGCTGTAATTGGCCATCAGCGGTAGTCCGTCGATGCCGACGGCGACGGCCTGGCCGGCGCCATCCGCCAGCGCAACTATGCCGCGCTGTGGCTCGTACACCGTCAAACGACAATCCCCAATTCCCATGCCGCCGGCTCCCTGCAACAGCCAATAACGCTAACCATCACTCTATGCTCTCACAACTCCCGTTCCACTACTACTCACCGCCGGGTACACCATCAAACGGCCGTTATTCAGCGCCACATAGTTGTAGTTGTTGTGCAACATAATGGTGTAATTATCCACGCGAACCACCGTAAAAGCAGCTGAAAAACACATTTCGAATGTGTTCCGATGAATTGAAAGCGAAAAGTCACTGACTGTTGTACGACTGACCGCCGCTGCTGTTGCCGTTGGCGTCGAATACGAGCGAACTGTCGGCGAACGACGAAACAATTTCCAGCAAACGTCCGGTAGTGTTCGACGTCAGCTCAATCACCGCGCCGTTCACCAAGTACTGCTGTAATTTGAAAGTGGCGGTTGTAAAAAAGTCGCCAAAATCCACAAGCACAACTGACCAGGATTTCTGGCGGCGCCGAGCTGTAACCCGAACCGTATGCCGAACCGGCAGCCGCACCAAAAGCCGCACCGGCTGCCGGACCAGAAGCGTGGCCCCCTTGGCCGCCATGGCCGTCCGTTTTGCCTCTGATCGTCGTTTCCGCCTTGCGGAACAAATCCTTCCCCGTGGAGACGATCGAGTCTAGATTGAGCCCGCTGCTTCCGCTCTACAAAATGTATTAGTTAGCTTGAAAAAGCGCTCATTGCATAGGTTATATGCTACTCTTATTAAATGATTGACAGTCTTCAGACATAAAAATAACAACAAGCCTCATTAAAATCGACGCTAATCGTCCAAAGACCAAATTTGCCCACGCAATAATCAATAATAAATAATCGTGGATAAAGGCCACCTGTTGGTACGGCAACAAGTAGGAACAATTGATACCTTGTGCGACGATGACTGGTCGCCGCCGCCGCCGTATTGACCGCCACTGTTATAGTTGGACTGACCACCGCTGTTATAGTTGGACTGACCACCGCTGTTATAATCAGAGTGACCGCCCGAGTTTGACTGACTCTTGTACTTCTGCTCTTGCTGATACTTATGAGCGAGATCGGCGGCTTGTCCCGCCGCCAGCACCTTGCCAATCTTCCCGCCCATCTTGTAGCTGAGCGCAGTCGTCGCGACTTGCGCGCCATGGCGCTTGACAAAATCGCCCAGGCCGCTCACCTACATGATAAACAGTTGAATATATAACTCATTAGACCAATAAAAGAGTAAATCCCAAGTAAATACAGCCCGGGTAACATCAAGACCCAGATAAATACTAGTATTTCTCAGCGCTCGTCTCCCACGCTTCGCACGCTGTCATAAATAAAGGACCCGAAGGGTGTTAAACAGTTCCACTGGTAAAATAATTCTAGCACGTTCCACAAAGAATTGCCGAAATGTCCATATTTCATATATTCTTGTGGTAGTGGATAAAAAATCTGGCCAGAATTATTCCATCAGTGCAACTATGTTAGGCTCCTGAATAAGATCAGTCTTTGATTGGATTCAGAGATGACGCAGTTTTCCGTAATTTCACCATAAATGAACAAACTTACATCAAATCCACTTGACTTCGACATCGCGAGTAAAACGATAAACCTAAATAAGCAGTATGATGGGTATTATTGACAGAAAAATGTACTCACACGCTCAGATAGACCAGTTGGTTGGTCGATTCGCACGATAAGTTTTAGTCAAAACACACTCGTAAGTAGTAATATTTATTCACAAATTTATCGTAAGGCAGCACAGGTAGCAAATTAAGGCACAGGCAATAAGGGAGAATAGAGTCTCTAACAAAGTTATACCGAATCACTGATGAATCGAAGCATCTGGAATATGGCGAAACCCACTTGAACGCGAACAATTCACAGAGGCGCTCAATGACGTTATTCCCAGTGAGTCATTACGCCGCACAACACTCTTGACGTCAGCGCGCCGACGCTATACAACTTCTACCGCCGCTGTATACACAAACAAGAGTCACGCGCGCTTCCTCTAGTACACACGACCACAACCCACCAATAAGTGAAGTTGTATACACGCGATTCTTCGGTCCGTAAAGAGAAATCTCGCCAGGCACCGTTGTTGACAAAGATGTGCTCTCTTTTCGTTGCGAAAACACCATTTCTCTCCAAGAATTATGACCGTTCTTGATTATCAAGTGCACAAACTGATAGAAAGAAGCGCTATCGACATTGCAAGCGGTTCGCCGGGCTCAATCCAAACCGCCTTGATGGAAAAGGACGAGTATCAATTGTAATGAGCGCAGTTAACAAGGCGCTATAGCTTGTCTTCGGCAATGTCCGACGGGGACTGCTGGGATGGGGAGACGTTGTCATGTGCCAGTGGATCCATTTCAACGATGACATTCCCGAGATGGGGGCGATGGCGTCGGCGCGGGGGAGGACGCAAAATAGCCGGAATGGAGCTCAAGTCGTCGTCTTCGGGAATCTGCGGTGCCGATGAGGTAGTCGTCCCGAACGGTGTCGTCATCAGCAGACGAAGCGAATTCCACTCGCTGCTGCTTTCGGCCATCGATCGACTGCAAATGAAACAGTGAATGATTGTG
>NIUQ01003883.1:0-15618 GCA_002796945.1 Plectus sambesii
ACTCTGGCGTCAGGCGATAGCCAGTGAAGGCGGCGTTCGTCAGCCTGAAAGATGCGCAAACCGCCAATCAATTACACAACAAATTAGACTCATCATTATTAGGCTCAACTCGATCGGACGATGTTTATTGTAATAATAAAGACATCCTATAACGTGGACTTTCTTCGCAATTTTCGGCGCATTTTGAGCTCTCTTCGACGGAAAAGTGCACTACAGTCAACATCGGCCATAGCGTCACCCTCGGGACCGGAAAAAAGGTAGTGACGCTATGGCCGAGTGACGCTATGGGCGGTGTCGCTATGGACGATGTTGACTGTATTCGAATTCTACGTCTTCAATTGGATATTTACCATTTCCACTCTCATAAAAGTACTTTCAAAAACAAAGAATAATTACTGCTGAATTAGTTTCACAGAGAAGTGACCTCTTTGCTTTGAAAAGTGTCCTTCTTAAGGTGGAAATGGTATATTCTGTACAACTTATCGATTGACCTGAGTTCCCTTTCTAGGTAGACAAACCGAATTGCACATAGAACGAGAGACACATAGCATGTCATGCAACGCAGAACAAACCAATAGCAAGGTTTCCCATCAAATTTTGAAATACGCAACATCTGTTCATTTCGCTTCATTTCAACTACCAACTATAGTCAAAATTTTTCGATCAGTAACAAGAAATCTCGCCAGGTACCGTAACTGACAAAGATGAGTTTTCTTCAGTGCAAAAACATCGCTTTTTTATCAAGAATGATAGATGTTTTTTAGTTTATACGAGCATAAAGTGATAGCAAAAAATGCTATTGACTTTAGAAACTACTTATTCAATCTTAGATTTCTTGTTACTGATCGGCAAACGCTGTTTATAATTACAGTGGACACTGAACGGTAGCCGATCTCAAACTGTTCCAAGTGTAGCTAGCCATTTGAGCAGAAATCTCGACGCAAACGCGACAATGTGGCGCCTAGCGTGCGCGCAATATTCAAACCGATTTTTTTGTCGTAATTTCTTAGTCAGTATCAAGAAAATGAACTGCTGATCCCGCAGCGATAAAGCTTGAATAGTGTGAATACCGCAGCGAACGTGCTCAATTTAGTTTTTGATATTATTGATATTTACTGTTACAGTGTTCCCTGCGGCTCTCAGTTACTGATTAAGAAATTACGTCTATAACGTCAAAACAACAAAAAGAAAAACGCACCAATTGGTCTGATTTTCCTTCTTTTTCTTCATAGCCTTGCTCTTGGCGTTGGTGGTGTTGCGCTTGTAGCGGTAGCGGGTCTGTTTCTTTCCTCCATGCTTGACCGAACGCATTCTAACCGGATGATTTAGTTTTGATGAACAGACTAACAAATCTAAAAAGTCACAAAATTGTCTTTATTCTCTCTTAATACTCTGGTCAATTTGAGTGTTCCAGCTATCAGAATAAATTGTGTTATCAGGGACGCTAAGCATGATATTGGCTGTATACTTTTACAACACTGAGCAAAAGATTTCAACTAACTATCATTTAGGAAAGAATTGATATCATAAAGACAAATAAGGGAATAATTTAGCATGCCGAACAACGTGTTATTTGGTGGCATAAATACGGTTTAGGCATTGGCGAATGTAGGAATTGGTAAGTGACAATTCAGCTTCAAATAAGAATTCTAAAATAAGCCCATTATCAAAGTGACTACAGCTCGAATAAAAGATACATAACTCTACATAGCCTGGTCAAATATTGCACAAGCAAAGTTCTCTTACCTGTAAGCAAATAGTACTAATGCGGCGTATTTCCACGTGAAAACGCTGCCGAGTTAACCGTCTAAATGAAGACCGGGGCAGGCGAGTTGGCAGACCTGTCAACGACAATAAACGGAACTTAGATAAGGTTGCATTCAAAAGATGGCCGCGCACACATGCGCGCCATATGGTAGTCACATTTAGATACGCACAACCACCCACTTCGGGTAGTTCATACACGGGAGGCACAAAGCCAACCCTTAGTGACGATAAGGACAAAACACCTTTGAACAATTGCTTTTATTCAGCCATCATCACACCATTGAAACACGCGCTATCAACAATAATGACTTCAAAAAGTTTGGTGATTTTACACTTTTACTGTGTAAAGACAGCCGCAGTCAGGAAAGAATAGATATGCATCAGTGCAGACGAGTATCAGATTCCCACAAGATTCTTCAATAAATTCTGAACCGAACAGAACAGAGGGCTAAACCTATAAGATCTTCAGTCGTAACTTCTAGATTCAAGTGCAGCGCACTGCATGAAAAGTTATGCTCACACTAGCGAAATAAAATTTCCTATTATGCAGATTAAGAACAGTGTTGACTAATTTGGTCACAACTAATATTTGTTCAAGAGGGGATTTTTTTACAGCTTATGTTCTTTGTATGTTGTAAAAGTAATGTTGGAATAAGACAGTACCCCGCTTAGCAAACAGAAGAACGCGCCTTTGTAAGTAAAAACAGGATCTAAGACGTAAGACCGTCGATATGTATGACGAATAGTTTCGCCCACATTGAAACACAAATTTTGTCCCATGACAAAACGAAAAAGTGGAATGATTACGCTTTGCACCGTAACAATAAGCGCCGACAAAAAGGCCGGCGTAACAAACGAACGAACAAACAAGAAAAACAATCAGATGTCTGAGAAGAATATAAACAAAAATACTGCGAGCGCCAGTATGGCGACTAGCGCGGCTGTCAATACTCGCCGTTCAAAGGCGGTTTGTTCAAGTGAAGCTAACTCCGCTGGCCGTTCTGGCGACTTCTGAAATAACATTACTTTCATATAAAGAACTACTAGCGAATCAAGCATACTTCTTTCATCGCGGTAGGCTACGAAATGTTGAAATGTTTTGCCAACTTATTGTTAATAAATGAATTTGATTGATCAGATTTAGTGAAGAACTGTCAATATGCGCAGTGTGCAAACTATATATTCTTGTCGTAGTGCATAGAAATCTAAACAGATGTATTTCATCAGTGAAACTCGCAACGACCCTCGACTAATTTGTCACTTTTGCCTTCAAATTCGTCACTCTTTCATTCACTTTAAACGCACTGTTGACGAAATTGAAGGCAAAAGTGGCGAAATATGATGAGCGATACTGTTAGGATATTTTGCAAATCGAAGAGAACGCTTTTCAAGTCAATTAACATGTACATTGTGTCCTTGTCAAAGTGAAAATGGTATATACGCATCATCCAACTGAGAGCAATAAAAATTCGAAACCAACCTGGCCTTGCTCGAATGCGGTTGATGCGTTGAATCCGCAAAACCAAACGCAAATACGGCCAAACGACGACATTCCGCCGCTATTATCGCACTGACTGTCAGGAATAACGGCATCTTCCTTCTCTACTGAAAATCTTCTACCATCAGGACGAACCTCCCCAATCTCTTGCAGTTCAACAGTCTCTTCGTATTTGAGGGCAGCAGTGGAAACTGATGTTTCTTCATCGCTTCGAACAGCAGAATCGAATCGCGTCCAAAACGTCGTGCGTACCAACTGGAAATAATTACGCTTTAAAAGCCATTTCATTAACGCCATAATGGAGTAGGATTGAAAAATGTAGCGTACTAAAAGATACTGATAGACGCCTAACAATTATAGGTAAAGTGAGATCTATTCGGAGAGACAGATGAGCGCCTATAACATCGATTACCGTATTTCATCCAATAAACGCCCCCTCTCAAGCGAAGGTTGAAAAGTAAACGCTCTTGACGTTTATTGGAAGTAATAAGGTAACAGTACGCGTAAGCTGAATACTCGCGGAAGCTTCTAGAACTTTCAAGGAGTTAATCACGTGACTACAAGACTTCATATAAACTAGGACGGGCAAACTGTGACGTGGACGAACTGTGACACCACCCACTAACTGTAAAAAACAACGCGCAAAAAAGCCATTTCAATAACTTAGACGCCGCATTGACGGGGAGTACGACGCAGAGGGTTACCACTCGAGGACGATGACTCAGTTAGGCCAACTGTTCAATCAAAAACCAAACCGACGCTAATAGCGTCACGTTCGAACAATGATAAGAATGGCTTTGCGAGCAAGCGCGCAGTGGTTATTTTCAATGATCAACACCCACGAACGAGAAGGCCTCAATCATGGTTCAATCAAAATTATGTATCTCTCAAGACAAAAAAACGATTTAATAGTGCAGTAGTAATCATTTGGCAAACTACGCTATTTTCTGAATTTTATATGCTCAACGACTAATGCTTCAATCATGTGTTTCTTTTTTGACAATTTATCATAAACATTAACGGAAGCAATTAGTTTTATCAAAAAGTGTGATTGATTCCGGATTTTATGCTTAAATTATCGCTGATTATCGCGAACGAGCTAAATCATGGTGGATCAAAAATATCTTGATTGACCGATCAAAAAAGTGATAGCAAAACAGGTATGCGAAAAAAATTGACGCGCGCTAATCGCATCTAATACATGAGCGCGTCCAGCACTCGATAGAACGTGACGGACGATCAAGTCGTCAAGGCCAAACGCGCAGCATTCCAGGACCCTCGTCACATGACATAAAATACCAATTCTAGCCGGTAATCAATACCACAACCGCCGTAGCTTTTCAACAAAGCAGCTAAATATAAATCGGCAAACAGCAGCGGGATTGGGTTCAGAGAAGCCGAGTAGCAATCATAAGATACTCTGTCAGAGCGCTCTTGGCTGCCGGCAAGTTTGCTTTGTCGGCTAATTGTAAATACTGCGACAGGAACGTCTTTGATAGATGAGAGGACGTCAAACTCCTCTAAGTCTTCAGCGACTACGGATTATATCCCGTCCCTTCTTCCCCCTTTCTCCGCCTGACGGCTGATTGAAAGGATGCCACTAAAGATCTTCTACAGTAAAAGGGAGTGTCCCACTGTGCAGTCACAATGATCGAGTAACATTGATTTTATCACTTACGCAGTTTACTGTTCCTCCACCAAACGGTTGCGTTCTGACCGCTCTTTTGTATTACTGGATTATTAGGACATTGGTCGCTGAATAATCACACCCTTTTGAGTCCCAACATCGACCTCTAATTCCTAAAGGAAAACTGGAAATGCAGTATAAAAAGTGACTGCTGACGAGTTGGCTCTGCTTTCAGAGATATGTGAGAAACATTCGATTCATGGACAGAAATTTGAATTTGTACCGTTTTCTAAAAAGTCTCACACACCCAAAGGACTCCTTTTCTTTTCAGTACGACAGTTCTCATCATAACTACTGTTGAGTACTGATGGAGTTGAAAAGAAGCAATAGATAATTGCATCTACCGACCCAAATCTGTCTCTCTCAAAAAAAAATATTATATCCAAGTACCAAAAGAAAAGAGAAAACGAAAAGAGTAAAGGCAATCCTTTGAAAAAAGCCTCCAGTAAGCAGCAAAGCAAACTCTCGAATCTTCAAAAGCCAACATTCCATTCCTAATATCGGCCGGTTAACAGAGAAAAGCTTCCCTCCTGCCAAACAATACAAGACGCGATCGCTTAACGCTCAAAAAAGAGTGTAACAAAAAACCGATCCGGCAAACTGGTGAACCGAAAGAGACACAGCAAATATCGACACAGCTCCACTGCGAACGCAAGAAACCGGACATTTTACACTGGCCACGAAATAGCGATAAATTGTTCCCCCCGGCTTGCCGCGCGTTATGTTACTCGTCGCACAAAGGTTACAAATACCGGTTTAGACCACTTCTACTAACGTCAGCGCCCGCTTGACGACACAGCAACTGCGCTGCCGCGGCGCATAATGACATAAAGGAGGCAAAAAAAGCTGCGCCACTTGGCCGCCGCTTTACAACGCGTCATAAAAGATGTTGCTACGTTCTACTTGTTTTTTGTTTTATGTCAACACCGCGGCGACGCATAGGAATTTTTGCAAGAGCACTGTGACATTAGCGGCGACCTTTTATGCTCAAGCAGCGCTGAGAATGGAGTCGAAACTATAAGTCGACTTTTAATTGAGTTTCTGGTCAATGCAATATTTATACCATTTCCACTTAAGCAAGGACGCTTTCCAAGTAAAAGCAATATTAAAAACGTCCTCTTTGAATTGGAAAGTGTCCAAATTAAAGTGGAAATAGTATAGAAAAGCGCGACGACACGCGAAGAGAACGCGAAACAGCGCGGTCTGGGGCCTATATAAAAAACCATTTCAATTGCAAAATCCCAAGAGCGAAGATTGGTCATTATCTAGTCATTATCTAGTTTTCTGACCAATTACAACGCATGAAATTTCGCAAGTCTGCAACATTATTATAAAATAGCCGCGTGAATCGACAAAATCGTCTCGTAGCAAACAATCAATCAATTCAAGACCAACCCTGAACTGCTCCGGCGGTTTGGTGAGGAGAGAAACGACGATGGTGGTCATGGCAACGATGACGAAGAGCGCCAGCGCGAAGTACATGTACTGCACGCGACCGACGAACCACGGCCGATTGTCCGTCTCGCCGCACTTTGGCGCGCGGTAGATGAAATCGCTTATTAGACGGCCTCCGCCCAACACTGCGCCCACAAGCAGACCGCTGAATGCGCCCTGAAATTAGGGAGCAACTTTATTTTTTGCAGAGTGTAAGAAAAATGAAGTACGGTGTATTTTCGTGGCTAAACTAACGACTATGATCGCTACATGTCCTTGTGAATTGCTCCGTCACCGATTGTGCTCTGATTTGGGTTAGGCTTAGGCTTAGGTTCAGGTCACAAACTCTTGATAATGGGGCTTAGTTTGATCAATCCATGTAGCAAACAGGGCCATCGATCTGGCTACAACATATGCCGCACGAAACACAATCGTTACCGATATCTCGGCGTAGTTTGCAAAAAAGATCAGCAATTAATTGACCCATCCATATTGTGTTCTCCGCATATGAGCCTGCAACATCCCTCTACATCTACCACCCCAAGGTCGTATGCACCACGTTAGGTTAAGAGAAGTAATCTTTTGTAATCCGAAGAGCATGGAGGCACTTCACATACACCAGCAAACGCGTCCTATTTATCATAGCGCGCAATCTTAGATTATTGATCTTAAAATTGATGAGTACTGCCCCAGCCCAGTCAGTAGCCATCAATTCGAACATGAATGTATGCATTAAGAACAGCGCGGAACAAATTGTGATCGATACACTATTCGGCGCGAAAGAATGAACGCAACGGAATGTTGCATAGTCAAAATCTCTTCGTCAGTAACAAGAAAACCAAGTTTTGGTCGCGCAAGAGTCAACATTCACGCGCGAAATGCATCTAGCGTTATCGCTAAGCAAAAAACGATAAGCAAGAACACCGAATACAAGCGATACTTTTCTTAATTCATAATAAAATTTGACATTTTTTGCTCTATGACCATAAAGTAGAATAATCTGTATTCATTCTACCCTTCTCATTCGAAACTATTTTAATCGAATAATCGCGGTCTGTCGTAACAGAATAAAAATTCCCCCAAAAGATATGTATCAAGTTACCAAGTAGTATAAATGGACATTAAGGTGCTGCAATTGGCGAGTTGTTACTGACGAAGATAATTTAACTTAGTAAATAATGACAAAAGTACACACTTGTTCATTGGTCCTCCTCCAAAGAATAGCGAGTAAGTAGACGGCGGCGATGGGAGGGGCCAAATCGGCGGCCACCGACTGGATGTAAATGTACAGCTGAGCGCCTTGGGTTCCCGACACGATTGGCACCCACAGCACTGCGACAACTACCATTACTATCACGAAAATCCTGCAAATTAATTAAGTCAACAAAGTCAACCCTGTGCAAAGAGTAACATTTTATTTAGCTAGCGAGCGATAGCAAAACGTCGAATTACTTCTGCCGGGACAAATTTCGCAACACATTTTGTCGTATTCTCAGGGACAAATTAGGTAATTTTAGTTAAAAGCTCAATAATTATACTGAGGTTCGAAGGCCGACATAGTGAGAAGGTGCAAAAATACCATAACAAAACTCTCAATTTATGACTGGTTCCATATGAAGTGGATTACAATCGTCATTCATCTCGCACTTGAACCTTATCTTAACGAGATCACACCTTCATTGTCATGTTAGAGACAAGAAAATGTCGAGTATAAATGGCGCATAAAAAAGCGCGTTTAACACGCATTCGCAAATAAGCTGTACCTGCCAACTATCATAACCTCCGCGTTGGTCGCTAGGGGTCTCATGCGCCGCCATATATCAAGCGTGAAGAGCGTTGATGAGCTGTTGAAGACGGACGCCAGGTCGGACATCAAAGCCGCCAGCATACCCGCCAACATCACCCCTCGAAGTCCTGCAACAAAATGACACGCATGTCATCGATTTCACCAGTCTCATCAATATCGCACACTTACGAGAGAATGGATGACGCAGCATTGTCTATTCATGCACACGCGAGCGGATAGTATTACATGGAAATGCTGCGTTTTCTCAGTCAGAGTGTTAATCGCATGCTTAATTGCTTGGAATAAATGAGCTGCAAAACTTTTGCAAAGCGAGATTTACTGAATCTCTATCCTCAAATAACTTGTACAAACAAAAGTCGTCTTTTAAAGATAAATACGCAACGTAAATAATCAATATTATGGAGTCTTTTGGAGCCCGAAAAGAAAACTTTGTCGCAAGATAAAATTCTGCCGACGCTAAGCATACATCTGCATCAATTGCGAGATTCTTTTCAAACGAATCTAATTAACGATGGAATACAATTGCATCGAAGGGGGGCCTAAAATGACTACAATCAAAGGGGATGAGCTCACCGTTTGGCATGAGATTCATGACGAGCATCGGGTAGGCGGTATTTGAACAGCCATCCGCGTTGCCGCATCGCGCCAAACAATCGTCGACGCAGCCGACCACTTCTACAAACGATCGTGACGAAATGAAAGTATTTGCAACAAACACATTGCGATTGCTTGCTCGAGCGCTACGAAATATATTAATTAATCTGATGGTCGACGTATTAGAGCGTTTCTTTAATATCATTAGTTGCAATTGTCAATAAATTGCACGTTACAGTTATCACGAACATAGAAGAACAATGATCGCCACCGATTCAGCGATATTTGCAGTGGACTTCTATTCACAGTCTTTCTTTAATTACAACCCTATCGTAAACATGCTTATTACTACCTCTTTAAACATTCAGATTTAAGCGACTAAAGAGACACTGTTATACAATGAAAGTGAACCAAGGCGCTCACTATGTATAGAGGAGACTGGCTCACATTCATCTGACCGGCCTATGTGCTTATTCGCATTACAAAATTCTTCACTATACTGTCATCTCGTTATCCCCCACCGAAAGTATAACCAAATATGAGCAAGAATGAATGGCTAAACAGCTCGCGTCGTACTTAAACACAAAACTAGAAACACGTTTTCGCAGTTCCTACTATTAATGTCCACTCATCAATCAATCTCGCGGAGATGCCACGCTCTCGAGTGCATTGATAACTGAGCGTCCCCTGTCCGACGACAGGTTTGCGTCAAAAAATCCGGATCAGATGACAATGAATGAGCGGAGTGATTGAAGTTGGCGTGAAAACGATAGGACGCATGGGGCGGGCGGGCAGTCAACTCGAAGTGCGAAATTTTATGACTAGAGAGCTATGATTCACGCCCATTAAAAGGGAACATCGATTCTACCTAGCTGCAAGGATGGTACCATATATCTATTTCAGCCGTGTATGATAAGCTGGCTGCAAATCATATCTGCTTCAGCTACCGCTAAGCAGCTTGTCATACGTAGCTGAAACGCAATATAAGGTGCATTTTTGAGCTAGTGATGACGGGAGTTCCCCTTTGATATACATGGACCTGACCAGATATAGCAGTGTGACGTTGGAAGCAATATTCTCTCTAAGATGTCTCAAATCATTAGGGCCTAAGCAGCAGCAGCGAAATGAGTTTCTATTTTTTCAGGTAAAGAACCACTTTAAAGCAACTAAAGGTGAATTACTCTTCACTATGTGCTACACTTTCGCGATCTTTTTCACAAAAAAGCACCAATTTCTACTCTCAAAAACTACCTAAGAGGTGTATCCTCGAAAAAACTGAGTAAATTATAGCAGTCTGGATAGTAATGAAAAGGAATATTTACCTGGATAAAGAACACGACTAATCATGCCGGGAAACACGATGACGAAGAGCGGCAGAACTTTGAGGACGCCGGCGAAAATGGTAGCCCCCTGTGCGTGCGACAGATTCTTCGCAGCCAGCGCCCGCTGTACCATCATCTGTAATATAGAAAACATTCATTTTGCGCAACGAAAAAAGCGCTTTAAAGTTGTTTGCTGAATCAACAAAATTACAGGCAAGAGTGGCGCTGAAAGGGAGAGCAGAAAAGAAATCGTCCATGGCCTGGGAACAACGTTTAAGTTCCCAAGGGGTATTGAAATGAAATGCCTTCTGTCTAATCGTGGTACGAATTATAGCCCGCTACAAAGGGTAGCAAATTTATCATATTTACTACCCTAATGTCCCCCCTTTATATCAAGTTGATATCATCACGGTCTATAGACGATAGATCCAAGGTAACGTGTTTCCACCCTTAATATAACTTTCGCATGATCGTCTTGAACGGAACTCTTATCTATATATAGTTCTCTCCCGCGCAGTTATCAATATAATATTCTAAGTCTCAAAAAACAATTAAATCACAATATTTTTCCGATATCGGAACATTTCTTCAGAACGAAATTCCCGATTTATTAAAGCTTTACGGCATAGGTAATAAATTGCTCTCCCTTCCGTATCCATACATCATTCATTACGGCATAACTGTAAAGTAATCGCCATGGACTTTTATCAAAAAGTAATTTAAATAGCCAGAAGCATTTAATGGATATTGGATCGTACCAGTGAATGATCATTCCTATTCGTCCCCTAACCCAGGGCGGTCCGCCGTTCCCCGAGTTTTGTCTCCTTTTTATTACGCGCTTCCCCCGTTCTCTCTTCATATTGTTTACCCTACCGTTTGTAACCTGAAGAAGCCCCTTTGCTGTTACCGGTTTCCCTTCCCACGGTTAAGTTGCAACAATGCATAAGTGAAGTTTTTGAGCTAACCTGATCAGCCGCCCAGTACCAAACGGACGCCGGACTTTGGCCGAACAGAAAACCCGGCCAGGGGTAATCGGGATCGCTTGGACCACGCAGCATGGTGAACGCTTTCGGATTTGGCCGACCACACGACGAATTTCCCCAATCTTCTCTGTCACCCAACGCCTTGTATTTCGTCACAAGGGAGCCATAGCCGCCCACTTCGATAAAGCCTGCAATATTCAACGTTTTCAATGACTTCATTCTTAAAGAGAATCTCATTGTACAAGAGCGAATTTGCAGTTTAGGCAAGGATGTTTATGATTAGAGTAATGTTATTCTGCGCATTTGACAATGCAAAAGTAGACAATTGCAAAAAAGCTTAGAAAATATTTGCATAACACTCTGAGAATTGTAAAAAATCTTAAATAGCTCATCCAATGTAAATATATGAAGCACTGGAAATTACTCAAAAGTGTCTCAATCAATGTTCACATATTTAAGTGCTAAAATTCAAACCACCTCACTACAGAATTCATGAAATTATAAGAAAAAGATAGCAGCTGACTTAATTCTTAATGTTTTGGAATAGCTTTCACAATTAGTCAACTCATATTTGAGTACCAAAACACATAACGCACTTTAAATAGTACCAAAATAAAGCAAGAGACTTACTGAATATGGCCAGGAGTATTGCGCTTCCAACCATCATAAAGCACTGCAGCGTCTCCACATACATAACGGCGGCCAGACCACCTGAAAGGTCGGAAAGTTAAAAGTCGCCACGCAATTCGATACATTGCCCGCAGATGTGTGATTGTTAAACTCTAAACACGAGCGTTGACGTTTCGCAACACCACTCGCCCCGCCTTACCCGATGGGCTTTTGACAGCAGCAAACTGGTTGGCTCAATGGACGTTAACTCGAGCGTAGGCAAGCGTTCCAGGCCTACACATGAGCATTTTGGATAAGTATATTAGACATGAGAAAGAAAGACAGGTCTCTTCTGATCGACTCATACTCGAGTGTCACAGACAGGCAATAGGCGGCCAAGGTTATATGACGTTAGACAGTGGACCTACAACATTTTTTGGCTTCAGCCTTCTGATGGCTGTAAGCCTTGAAGCTTAAACGTTTCATACCCTTCGCTAACCACCGCCCCCCCCTCCAGACGCAACATCTGCTGAGCACATATAGAAATTGTATTCTGCAATGGTAGTGAGCCAATGGCTCCATTAATTTATCTTCTGCCGCCCACACTGGAAGGATATGATGAATAAATGTTTCTCTTTCACTGCTCACTAGTTTGAGATCGCCTGAATATTCTGCTATCCTCAACAAAGATCTGCATCCTATTTCAAAGCACTGAAGCAAAAAGCAAAGATGAGATAATTATTTTCATGTTAATAACTATAAATGACGCCTGATGGGCCAATTTCAAAGCGCATATATCATTTAAAGTTAACCTAAATGGAATATACTTTAGTATTGCAATAGTGCTCAAGAGAAAACCAGCTCAATTTTCGTGGTATAACGAACCATTACGACTGGAGGTGATGTACTACTAGAGACCGCCACTCTAAACGAGTAAACATGGCAGTGTTTTCGGGGGTACGAGTAGTATGCAGCTGGTGGTGATGGTGATGGGTGGGAGGACACGCGGGTTGGCATAAAGCCTACGTCATCACTCACACGTCAAGTCAACAGCTGGTTAGTGAAAATGGCTTCCCTGCCTTCAAAAACTGAACCCTGTTGGACAACAGCGAGACGGCAACATGAGCTCTTTGCGCAAAAAGTGGCCTTCGCTCTTCGTGTAAGCGTCATGAGAATTGATCCAACTTCCTTTCCAATGGAAAGTATAGAGGGAAAGGTATCTCAACATAGCCAAGCGCTAAAACTGTCACGGAAGTGTGAAAATTTGTGTGAAAGTTTGTGTGAGCTGGGAATGAACCTATTGGGAGAAAGGGGTGGGTGTCACAATACAATACAGTCTCCTTTCGATCTTTCTCCAATCACAACACCATTTGCTTACAGTAGTAATCAAACAGTGTGTTCAACTAAGGGTTTTGTATTTGAGACAGAGAATCACAGTTTTTGGTATGTATGGAGATGTGATTTAGGTAAACGGAACAGGAAGAGGAATTTGAAGCACCCCTTCATAAATATTAAAGCCAACAAGAGCCTTTAATACCAAATCATTTTGGTCTGCGCTGTTCAAGTCTGTTTCATAAGAATTGATTCTATACTTCTCTTTGCTCAAAGGAGAATAAATGTAGGATGGCACGCAGACAGAAATCTGCTGATCTGGGTTGAAAAAATATGAAAAACAACGCTCCACGCTGACCAATGTATCCCTTAAAATAAGTGTAGAGTGATTCTACATGATAAATGGGGGAAGGTAGATGTTGATTGTCCTATAGACAATTCCGTCAAACAAACTGGAATGGGAAGTAATCACTTTAATCTTTGTGAATAAAATCGCAACAAAGGCTACCGTAATCGAAGTCAATTCACAGCCTCTCATCGCACACAAATAATAATGATTCAAAGCGCTTCCAACTGAAGCGATTTATTCTTACCTAAACAAAAATAGGGAACAAGCCGACTCTAACGGAGAGAAGTGGACAGCAGTCATCCTTCAAAGCGCCAGTTGGTGTCAATTGGAAGGGAGAATGGTACTGAGGCCGCTGGTAGAAAATACGTAAACGATCGAAGCACAAAGCGAAGCAGCAGCTGGAGTCGACGAGGACGCGGGCGCCGACTGGTGGGGTTCTTCGTCAAATCGCATCGGTGAGAGAAAAACGCGCGAGAACGGATGGAGGGGCCAGTCCGCTGGCGATAGGAAGATGAAAATATTGCGGTGACGATTTGCCAGAAAGTGATGCGTTACGTGCACTGCATTTGTGCTCTGACTGAAGCTTGCATTCACACTTTGCTCAGAGAGCGACCGTAGCAAAGATGTGTTCAAATGATGCAAGAATGATGAATATGAGACGGTAGTCACGAAAGACAATTACTTAATCCGATGAAATAAGTGCTTGTCATTCTATCGCCTAGAAAAGGCTGTAATGTTCCAATATGCACTTTCTTTAGTATGCTTCTTGAATGCATCCACACCAATTTTAATCACTACGGTATAGTGAACGTATATCTCGAAGTCGACGAGTCGACGACTGTCCAAATTCTCACAAAAACTGATGTTCCAATTGAGCACCTCTCTCCGCAACACATCCCATCCAATAACCCTTGGCGCATCATCATAAACCTCCTAAACGACGACGTAATTCGTCGGCCTACGGTAGCAGTGGTTCGCGCGGTAAGCAAATCGGCGCATACGACGACATGGAATGGTTAGCGCGCGTCGATTCGAACGAATGAGGCGGCGGGCGCCCGGGCCGCGTCCCCGTCCAGACCGCCGCGCCTCACTCCGCAGCCGTTCGTCTATCGCCGCCGGTCGCTCGCGTCGTTTCTGTCTCTCTCTTTCTCACCGGAACCTACGTTCTTCTACCCGCACTCAAGCCCAGCATCTACCATGGCCAAGGGATCGCCTAAAGTAAGCGCCCGCACCAGCGGTCAACCTTTCTTTCCATGCGATTTGCAATGTTACGCTGTGCTGTAAAGTCAATTGTCCCGGTGTCCGCTATCGGTGGAATACGGGCGAACTCGGATATTACCTCCCTTCTTTCGTGTATTCTTAATTCTAAGCCACCTATTAACGGACTATTTTGTACAATCTATTTGCTAATATACTACGCATATGACATAGACATTTGAAACCGGCCAGAACCCATAAGCTAAATTATGTTGATCTATAGTGGGGGAGGGGTTAGTAAGCATTGCAATTGACAGTAAGTATGTTCACTGGCTTGTCTCTCAGTATACTTGAATCTACTGCTCAATGCTCAGAAGCCTCTTTCCCTCCCATAGTCATGCAAAAGTCTTCCTACCATCAGCACATGAAAATCCCATATCTTGCGGTGTTAATTTCGATCGGCCCTCCTCAAATTCAAATGAGAACATTTCCTAGCTTCCTATAGAAGAAATCCCCACGGATGAGGACATTCACATGGCCCTTATGCCCCAGAGCAGTTTGGCCGTTCGTACCCAACAAGCACCCATACCTTGAGTTAAGTGCAAGAGACGATCGCCGAATTCCCAGTCAAATATCGCAAAAACACCCAAAAACCTTCTATAAAATGCCCAATCTAAACAAAACAGTCTTTTCACTAGCGTCTCCCCAAGTTCCGCAATAGTTTTCAATCGTCCTGCGAGTAGTTAAATGTGTGCAGGATTACGGTATTACGGTTGGACGCGCGTCCGTTCGTTCCATTGCTCCGGGTGCGCGCGAGCGCTGAGAGAGAGAGCCTAGGCGTTGAGTAGCCGAGACAGAGACAATGCACGTATGGCGCGTTACTTCGTGTTGTCTCCCATCCGCACTTGCTACCGTTTATGGCGGGGGTTTACCGGTAGTCGGCGCGGGCATTAGAGAGAAGTTCCTCTGCCCTGTACGCCGCCGCCTCTTTTGGCGCGCGCGCGTCGTTGTCCGTGTTCTTCCCTATCTGCCAGTGGTG
>NIUQ01003884.1:0-15670 GCA_002796945.1 Plectus sambesii
TCCCTTGTGCTCATACAACTCCCTCAAAGTTAGTGGCAAGCAGACTGTAGATATTGGAAGGGTTATGGTTTTGTTGAACATTGTTGTCATTTTTGAACTGGTATTACCTTCCCAATACAAAGAAAACAATTTAAGGCTAGAATGTATTGTAAAATAAGCGAATATGGTCATCAAAGTAATCCAAAAGATTTTCGCAGAAAGCCATTGTGTGAACCCGATTCTACTTTTATTTACGATATTTTTACGAATTTCTTCGATAAAGGTTGTGATCCTTTGGTGGAAAGGGATTTCTTCGTCTTCGCTCATGACTGTTGCTTATGATTTGAGTATATTTTATCACTAGCAAATTGCTCATACAGGTACGGTGCAGCTCTTATATGGCAACGGGAGTTTTTGATAGATCAGTGATTTGGACTGATTTAATGAAGCCACGTTCGGATTGAAGGTGAAAGTATTAGTTTACGCGCTGTTGCACGGTTTCTGTGTCAACCGTAGCCAACCAACGGAATTACTTGAACTTTAAAAAGTACACTGAAGCAACATTGATCAACAGAAATTCGAAAGTCAACTGAACCATTTTGATCATATAGTTGCTAAAGACTGTTTATTAAGGAAAACTACATGTCTCGGAAGGCGAATCAGTGGCGACGCGACCGGTGAGCCGCTGAATTGCGCGCCACCTTTTGTGCAGAGATAGTTTCAACCAGTTTATGATTGCAGTGGAGGAAAGTATGTATTATGCTATAAGTGATCAGAGCATACATGAAACCGAAATAGAATTTTCAGTTTAAGCTTCTTTTATGATGACAGCAGTTCAAGCGAGTAACGTGTCAAATCAGCTGATGCGCAGCAATTTAACGATGTACAGCTCCTCCGTCCTTTTTTCATCCCACTGCTGAGCAAGTTGAAATTACTGTGAAATTTTAATGACACTGAAAACTGATGTGACAACGGCAGAGTTGCTGCGTGTCTTGTAGGGATCGCCGTTCTCTTAACAAATTTAACCGACAAGCGCTAATGACAATGAATTTGGTGATACAGAAACATATCCCCGATAAATGAGCTAAACCATCTTTTCTAGTAATCAGCACTCCCTACGACTTCCTGTCACCTTTTTTTGTACTTTTGGCTGATACGATCAAATGCCCAAGTAAATATGATAAACCCATCTTACAGCTGCTATTCGAGTAAAATTCAAAGTTAATTTGGCAGTAGTTGGAAGATTTTTTGTTACATTTACCGAACAATATGTCATTAAAGCTACAGTTGGCATTATTATGATGGACTGTTTTTGGCGTTATTTAATTGAAATAGTGTCCAAATTGCTTCATTGGTATGATAACAGTGCAATGACGTGATCGATTTCTCTCCTACCTCATGGAGCGCAGGTTAATGATTATCGACTACTATGTTGGCGTGGGTGTTTTAACATTATATAGTAAGACATAAATAATAATTATACAGGGTGGGGCAAAAGTTTTGACTTAACTAATTCTTACCGATAAATTTTATCCTCGCTAATTAAATTAAAATTGGAATAAACATCAACAATACATACTATACCGTCATAACAAAATATTATTTATTGAAATCTCCTTCAGCCGAAATGACGCATTTGAGACCCTCGAGAACCGATTCGATGGCCATACAAACGATATCCTGCGGGATATTAGTACACGCGCAAACAAGCAATGCTTTCAGTGCTGTTAAAGCTGCGTATGACTTTTACTACTGAAAGTAGCCATTGGTCTCTAAGATGCTCCACAAACACAAATTTAGTGGGTTAAGGGTGGGGTTTAGGGGGGCCACTCCTGTTACGATATGAGATCGATGTTTGAGCGCCTTGCTTCTGATAAGTCTCGTTTGACGAGTATCGGAATTAAGATAATGTAAACGAAACACCGTTTTAAAGAGCACATTTGTTTGTCTTTTGTGACCAAACATCTGAGTGATTCAATGTGTGCATACAATTCTCCATCCATTTTTCGCATGATCGGCGAAGATTTCGATTGATCCTAGCATGAACCATTCTTTTCAGCTGACTCGTTGGCACTATTCTAAGACAATCTTTTGCGCTCCTTGATACTACTACTTTTGCTGATTTTGTTTACATAAAGATAGATAAAAGTTCATGAAATACCGCTCGGCTCTATTTGAAAATCGCATTCGCCAGATGGTTAGCCGGAAGTAACTTTGTCGCTGCGGATCGATTGCTCTCCCCTGCCTCCATTGCACTCATGTCTGGACTGATAAAAGAGAAATGAAATTAGCCTAAGACAGAACTACCTGAGCATCCCCACGAGACCTAATTTGCAACTGATAATGTTAAAACTTGTTCTTTGCTCTTTTCTTTAACAACAGCTCTTGACGTATATACTAAACATGTTTATACATTCGTGATATCGTTAGTGAGACTATTCTTGTGAGCGCAGCCAACTCTCACAGGATCCTAGCGCCTCTTTGGGTTCAAAAATTGCTCGCCTTAAGGTAAATCCTATTGATATTTATTGTCCAGTCGTACTTGATGCTTGGCTTTGATGTGTCGCCCGAAAATTTGCCTCTGGCTTAGATAAGCCGTCTATAGTCTTTGGAGTAAAACGCGCTTTTGCATTTGCTCATCTATCTGTCATTTATGGTCAAATAATCGCTTTCACGACCAATAATTATGATATTATCCTTGCACTAATCTCTGAAATTTTGTGTCAAAGCATACGCATTAGCCTGTAGATCATCACTTATTACTATAGATGCGTCGGTCCACTGGACCGTGTACCGAATCACTCGGTGCACCGAGCACTTTTGGCACTCGGTGCACCGGACCGGACCGGGACCGACCGGTATTCCGTGGACCGAGGTTTGGACCGGACCGAGTAGCTTGGACCGAGCATAATTCGGTTCGGTCCAGACTNTGGTGCTGGACCGCGGTATTTGGTGCTGGACTGGACCGGGACCGGGACCGACCTCACTGAGCTTTGGACCGGACCGGGACCGGACCGACCCCCCTGAGCCTTGGACCGGACCTGGACCGGGACCGACCCAACAGAACCTTGGACCGGACCGGGACCGGGACCGACCTCAAAAATCCTGGACCGACGCATCTATACTTATTACTCATATGATACGTTAATTTAAGAACAATAAGGCAGAAATCGTTACAATTCTAATACGAAGAAATGAGTACTTTCGCATATAGTTAAAAGTTTAGTGAAAAGCGCTCAATTAAATTTTTTTGTTGTCTTGTCTTCTTAGTTAGCTCAAATTTCCTACGTATAGCTCTGGTCTTCAATTATAAACAGCCTTAAAGTGAGTACAGTTGTAGTATTGCGCCGCTCAACAGCTCTCTATTTCTCGAATATCTCCCCTAAACTGAATTCGGGCTAAGAAATTCGCTGCGCAAACAAAAATGTGTAAATCAATCGGGAAAATCGAATCATCCGTTATTACTTCCAAAAATAGTTTGGTAATATTAATACAGTTCTAAGAAAATAAACTAAAATTACTTTAAGAAGCGCAATGCAGTGCAATGCAACGGCGTTCACTGAGGCGGCGCTCACAAGCATCCTCAATATTAACAAGCTGTACATACCGTTCGGCTCGTTCGCCGTCGCGACGAATATCCTCTGCGTGCTTGTGGTGCTTTCAACGAAACAGATGCGTGAGAAATATGGCGCTTTCGGCCTGCTGTCATTCGGCGATATGCTGAACGCGTTGGGAATAGTCATCGCCGGAGGCGTCCGCACTCAGCTGATTCACAACAACTCCTACGGCTCGCTGTCGACCTATGCCTGCTTCGGACGCCTTTGGCCCTACTTCTTCATCGTCGGCGGACAGCTGCCCGCCTGCGTTCTAATCGTTATGGCCGGCGAGCGAGTGATCGCCGTCTTCAAGCCTATCACCTACCGCACCTACGTCACTCCGAAAACTCGAGTGATCGCCAACATCATCTGTGTTGAATTGTCGATTTCATCTCTACTCATCGGTATGTTCTTCTCTTTTCTCAACCGAGAGATTTGCACCACCCCAACGTGCACGACGATCAACTCGACCGGTCGACTATATGGCACATTTAATTACATCCTAATAGTGCTTTTACCGTTCGTCGCTTTGTTACTTAACATCATTGCATATGTTGGCGCGAAAAGCCGAAGCGTGAGTACAAATATGAAACGAGAACTGAAGAAGGTGTTAGTTTCTCTAGTGATCGCTGCGTTAGCTGTAGCTCTAAGCGCTCTGCCGAACGTCGTTCTATGGGGCCAAGGAGTCTTCTGGAACAGCGCTATCGTGCCATATATGTACATCGGTTTCGGTTGTAATTCCGCGGTCGATTTATTCGCATTCTTTTTCCTGAAGAAAGATTTTCGCTATCGACTACTTTCTTTCATTTCTTACGGCTATCTTAACCGCTATTTCAACCTTCACGAAGTTACAATGACAAACGCGAGGCGAAATATGGTGCCGAGTGTTTCAGTCAGACCGCCTGTTCGTTCATAAACGGTTAAAGCGCTGGATAAAATATTTCAAGCTCTGTAAGTTATTTATCATGAGGCTACGTTCTGTTCAACAGATCATGTAGGACTTAATTCTGTCCACGAATATATAGAGGCCATTTTCAGTTTTATTCGCTACGGGGGCAGAATAATAGTTTTACAGTCGCTTTATCTATCCCTATAATTCATTCGAGCCGCTTTATTTATGAAATAACATTTACATCGCATGCTTTTGTTGTTGATGTTTTTGATATAATTATTCACAAAGATTTGCAGTGTCTGTTGCTGTAATTGTATTGAATGTCACTTGAAATTAGTAAGACGTGAGGAAATAAACTTAATATGAATCTTGTACTTTTCGAGCAAGAAAAAGTCTTCTCCATTGCTGTAAGCGATACTTTTTTCACATATGCTTCGCTTACTTGCGCGCGCTCAGGATCATTCTCTATTTCATAATTTTGAGCGGATACTCTACTTTAACGGCAAGGCAAGCGCTCCTGTCCACCCAAACAGAAAAAGGAATATTCATGAAATAGAGTAGCTCTCTATTAGAATAAGTTGCAAAATAAAACAGTATAGTAGCCAAGATAATGATACTTTACTAATATTTCAATCAATAACGGTTATCTTACTAACATGTTAACAGCATAAATAACGAAGCAAGTGTTGTACAAAGTTTAGGTGAATGCTTTAAAGGCGGAAATGTTTTCATGGTTCTATCAACCGTGATAGTAACGGCTAGCTGCCATACCAGCTGTAGGGGGTTTGGGATTTGGGAATAACGGGGTGCACTCGGGAATAGCGGTCGCATCGATGCATTGTCCGATTAGTTCGTTGAAGGCATGACCGGGGTCGCAGAACTGCTCAAAGAGACGGCCATTACGGCAACTGTAGAACTTGTGGCACTGAAGCGGATCGCGAGAGAACTCGCCTTCCGCCACTTGACCACACTCGGTGTAGTAGAGAAATGCCTGATCTAAAATTCGAAAAGGTACATGTTATCGCTAATGTTGAAAAGAAAGGTTACAGCTTGAGTCGACCAGAGGCTTTCCTTCAGTACACGACAAAGCCGCCACTAGAAGAACGCAGGGGAAGAAAAGCATTGTCAGTTTTCAAAACTTGCGAATCTTTTGAACTGAAAATAATTCATATATATTATCATAACATGGAGCAATATAAATATTTTTACTCGTGCTTAAAAAGCGAATTAATAGATTATTATCTCACTTTGCAACGAATCAAAATTTGTGTGAATCAATAAAATGAAGTTGCGGAATTTTGGCAGATATGCTGCTGAGATCAGAAAGAAGTCATTCTAACCGATAAGGGATTTTTTACGTTTTTGTACACTGAGCCCTTAAAGGAATTTGATATTGTTTATTAAAACTTTCTTTGAACTTTATGAAGCGGAAAAGAAAATTGTAACGGCTAATGATATATTGTTAAATTATTCACGTTGCGAATACAAAATTTACTTCTGCAGAACTTCTTAATAGGCGGCTATACTAATGCAGTTCTATTTGATATCACTAAAAATCGTTAAAAGATACAACTACTTCATTTTTTCGACTATCATATTATCTCCTGCAAACTCTAACCGTAAAAACGATCAAGAATACGACTATCAAATTCGTTTTAGGATCTCTGCAGAAGAGCGAAAATTTGGGGCAGAAAGGGAAACGGGGGGAGCAGGTACACTTCTGCCATTAAACAAAGTTTAAGAAATTACCTGTCTAAAAACGAAGCTTGACAAACACGCAGTGCAGGCACTACATTTATAGTGCACAGGACGCTTCATTTATCTATTTCTTAGCAAGAACAGCAAATTCCAAATCAGAAATATTACGAGGAAATTGGCGCCAAATTTCCATGGAATGAAATTGTAACCATCATCTTTATAAAGCTAAATCGAACCGTCTTACTGATCAAAACGATAAAATACCAAGGACTATTTTGATTTCTTAAATTTCTCGGCACAGAAAACGTCATCGTTTTATAGTCAAATATAAACACAAACAATTCCGGGAATGGTCTGCGGTGCTTTTGACTGAAAAATGATTTTGTTTAAAAGAGAATATTTTCTGATGAAATAGACCGCGAACGAGGTTACACCTCTTGTCCATCAGCCGCGATTAAACCAGTTTCCAATTCCTTTCTGTCTTATAGCAAGGTAAAGTATGGTTTGGCAATAAAGTTACTCTTTGCTTATGCTTTTCTTGGTAAAAATGCTTATCATGACGTTCATCAGAGAGAGACTTGCTGTGCATCAAACCACTAAAGCATAGATTACAACGCTGCGGCATGCAGCCAATATTTTGATTTGCAACGCGTGTTTACAATGCTGCAACGACTGCAATATTCGCTTGCGACTTGCGGTCTGCGATCGAATCAACCGAATACATAGCGTCCATTTTCTCGCATATTGTGAAAGCACTCTTCAGCGTTCCGGTTTTATTAAAGTGTTAGTATATAACATATTAACATTTACAATTAAACAATGGTGTGTTATAATACAGCGTCTTTCATCGTATATTGCCACTTTCACATTAAAATTCATCAATTTTGCATTCAATTTTGTCAAAGTAGGGTTTTAACTGAAGATACATCTGATAGGTAAACGACTAGAGGGAAGTGTAAATCGTAAAATATTCAACCACAACACACTATTGCGCGCAGCCACGAAGGACATGTGAACAGAGACATTTTCAGCTAACAAATAGCCAGTAATTCATCTTAAGTCGTAACTTTAGAGAATTTGACAAAGCAACATCACAGGAAAGTGCTTGTGTAACGATTATCAGATCATTAATGCAAGTGAGTCTCAATGTATACACCCTGAGCGTCAATTACGACTCGATCTCGCATGGTCACTACAGTCTTGCTTGAGCTCTAGCGATGAATCCGCCAGCAATTAACAATGACAGCATTATCTTCTGCCGAATAAATCACCATTTTTCGATTCAATTACCCAAAATAAACGTTTTTTCGACAAAATTTGGATAAGCTCTGCAGTGACATTAAAAGTTCTAACGGTATCAGCTAGACACCTCAGCATTGGCTGTCATTCATTTGCGTCACAGAATATGGTGGCAGCTGTAAATCTTCGTCTAGTTAGACAGCTATCTAAAGTACCTCCAGTTAAAATTTTACAGTATTGGGTCCAGTGGTTGCCGAGATATGCACGAAATAAGAATTTTTATCGTTTTTTGGGCCACCCTGCAAATCATGCGACCCAGGCTGTAGGCCACGCAGGGGACAAAAGAAACGACAGATGGTCGCAATCGATCGAGTGACCTGGGCTCCCGCAGCCGGACGGTCAGCGTCCGAGAACACGGTAAATGCTCAGCGTCAGTGCTGGGATGAGCAGGCGTGGTTTCGTCGAATGCGAGTGTGGGTTCGTATTCCGGTCAAGCGCGCGGGGGTAGAAATGTAGAAAGGGACAACAATTAAAACTCGCCTTATTTTTGACCTTGACATACTGAAAATATCAAACATAGAGCGCGTTTTAAGTATTTGTAGGGCGTGGTTTTCGTTTTTTCCCATAAAAGTAAAAGTGGAAAGAAAGGATTCTCCAGGAAGGACCAGTCAAAAAATTTGAATCTCCTATGATGCCCATAAACTACATGGAGTTTATGTGACGGCTGGAGAATCTGATCCAGTTTTCTTTATAAAACCTGCTTCAACTGGACAGCTTCTTGAGTACGGAAGCGTTTTTTAAATGATTTATCAAAATTGCTCCATCACTCAAAGTGATCTTACTAAAATTCAATGCTGATTTTACTAGAATGAATTATGTTCCTTCAGATAAGTGTAACTGAACCGAGGAGTTTACCATTAAAATATGGCTAATTAGAGGAAGAATCTGATCCAACTCAAAGTTAGCTGGAATTTTAAGGCACTGAAGGAGTAGAGCGCGTGGTACAATTTTAACTAAAGATCTCAAAAGCACATGTAATAAGAAGGAATGTTTACTCGAAATTTTTTTGCTGCACTCAGTGCATTTTTTGCTCTACAACTACTGAACGCTGAAATTGATTCTCATTACCCTGTGATCATGCTTTACCTCTAAATGGGTACACATGCCCCTATGGTACGTATATAAGAATGTGAGAAAAGGTTAAGAATGGTTTCGTTTTAGGGTACACGTGTTATGATACTAACCAGTGAAATATGGTATTTTCAGGTATTAACATCGCGATATCGAGCGCAATGGACAGCAATCGCGTTGCCAAAGATGCGTCATCACCTCCTCCATCTAATCATTATGCTGTTCTCGTTTACACTGCACTCTTAGTAGTCATTATCATCGATCCAGCGCTGTTTTGGTCAAACGAAATCTTTCTTTCGTTAACCAAAGACAATCATACCATTACTTGGTTTGAGAATCCATGGCTCAGAGTCTATACTTTCTTCCGATACGAAGCTTGGCGTGACTGCTCCAAGGGCCCACCAACCCAGTGTATTTTTTTTTTTATACAATACGGTGTAATAGTTGTAGTAAGTGGCATTTTACTGTTAATATTAGCGATTGGTCTGTTCTGCTTTGTTGTACGTTGCATCGATGAGTCAATAGAAGAAGACAGAAGCGTTCTAGAAGCTCTCACGCTGATGCTCCGCAATTTTGGCAGCCGTTTTCCTTTCAAGGAGCCAAGCATTGTTTACTCGTTTCGGAACCTTATCGATTATGTGATTATCGTTGGAGTATTTTTCTCAGACTTCCGCCCGAGCCGTTATCGCCTATTTGTGTTGACAATCGTTCTATCTAGAATTGGGCAGCTATTTTCATTGCAGTCCCTTAGATCTGCATTTCATTGGTCTCGCACGCTGCTGGCAGACGCTTTGTTTCTCGCTTGTATTTATCCTATTCCTTATTCGCATGTTGTAAATAACAATTCTGTATGCTTTCTGATAGAAGCGTCTATTAAAACACCACTGCTTACTAAGTTTTGCATGTATTGGTTTATTCGATCAGTCGAGAATCTTCCCCTACCAAATGAAAAACTCGAGCGAAATATGTTGCTTTACGTATCCGAGTATGTAAACCTTGGATATCCCATGTGTTTCTTCGAAATATGGTTCGGCTGCGCAAACTATAAGGACGCAAAGATCGTCATGCGTAATCGTTTGTTTTTGCTCGAAGAAGTGCTTGTTGCAATCTCTATTGCTGGACTAGCTAGCTTTAATTCTGAACTTGGCGATGGAATGAACATTTTCTTCGCCTTTCTCAGCTCATTGTGCATCGTTGCTTATTTTTGTCGCGGTGTCTGCGGAACCTATTCGTACAAATCGAAAATGTTTGTTAAAAGCTTGCATGAGATAGACCGCAAATATGTTCTGCTCAATAATGCGTACTGTGCCGAGTTTAACGTTACAATTTGCGCGATTTTGCTCTATTTCAACTCCTCTTTTAACTGTCTTGCTTCAATAATGACGGTTTGTACTATGTCAGTGATTTTTACAAGGATCAACCAAATTTTCAGCGGAAGCCGACTTCCTTTGTTGCTAATAATTTTTGATTTGTTAGCTGTTGGACTGTTGACTCTTGGTATTCTTTTCATTAGGCCAGTAGTTTTTCCTGATATCGACTTATTTCTTAGCGGAAAGTTTCACTCGTCTTTCATCTTTCTCTTAGTTGTAGGCTTTACTTCTCATATTTCTATGGGTTTGGTAACGTTGCAAACGATTGCAATCGCACGTTTAGTCTATAGATTCACCAGAAAATTGTCTCGTCATTACTGCTTTCATTTCGAAAATCAGGGCTATTTACTCGTCGATGAATATTTCTGGAAGGACGCGGAGAAGAATTCAACAATATCAAAATACTTATGCGAGGTCAATGGATTTTATGACGAAAGAACAGTCGAAGCAAAGCGATGTTCACTGAATGAATGCGTTTATGTTGCAAGTTTGGCCGACTTTAGTATATACGGCGCAAACATCAAGACGTGCGTCGAAAACTTTTTGAAGGAATATGACTCGGGGAGCCAACTGGCCGAAGAATTGCGGAAAAGTCGACTGGTATGTTTGCAATTGTTATTTAAATGGAGTCGTAGCATATTGTTCGGAGAAGGACTGTGGGGTCCGGGATATTTATCAAGTTGTATTTCAACTCTTTGATGTCTCAGTGTTCACGATTTAGTCGCTCAGACATCCTTACCCTTCTCACATAGTAGCACAGTTGCGCCTAGTGCAACGATTTACATCTACGGCAATGTTCACCATGCCTGGCCATTGACTTTTTAATCCCTGCGAACGTGGTCGTTGGAGTCGTTTCGCCAATGTCATGTATACCTGGGATATCGTATATCTCTAGCAGATACGTAATTCATCTTTTTGAAGTCCTCAGAACGTTCTGTTCTTTGTCAAATAAAAATCCCTGTATCAGTAATTCGTATGCCGTCCTTATCCTATTATCTCTGATACTGAATAGGTATGCTGGTATTTGCTGCTAGGCGGAGAAAACATTTTCCACTGCATCCATAAAATCTCAGATATTTCGATTTTTCTGAACTGCTGAACATCATGCATCAAAAGTACCTGAGGATGTGAGGGAATGAGGCCTCAAACGTCTCAATAACTGCATTGAGAAATGTTAAAAATGAATGCCAAACTAAATTTTTTTAGAAAACGACGAACGCTAGAATTTACGAAGCGAAAGAAGCCATTAAGTCTCACACAAATAAATTACGCAGAATTGTACTTTCTGGAGCGAGACTGGCAAATGTGGACAGTGAACATTGGATAACTAACATCAAAGTAGCGCTGCTTCTCGATGAAGCTCAACTGAACAAGCATATACGGGATTACGATGCTATTCATGACCATTTGAGAGACCTCTTCGAACTCATTGCACTTCTCGAGCAGCAGGTTTGTCCGTTATACTTTCCTCGTGTTATTTGATAAGATCTCCAACAATGATCATTGGTATAAAGCGAAAGGTTACCCATACTATCTGTGCCGTCTCGTTTCGTAGAAGAACTCCGAGTTCATAAAACCCACTGTTTATTCATTGCCTTTAAGAGACACCATCTGATAAAATGCTGAGCGCGAGGACTTGCAGATGAGCATACTTGTAGATATGTTGGCAAATTGATGCGATACCCTTAACGGGTGAGCACGCAGTGTTCGGAGGTACTCCCTCATTTGAATACCCATTGAAGGTCTTTCAGTTTCGATTCCATATTCTGAGTACTTCTCCTATGACTACCCGCTATTTCCTCTCTTTTCCTTGCCAGCGTATCCTGGATACGCCAAAATGTTCCACCATTTCTCTAATACTTACATAATTGAAAAATTATTGAAAGCTTACTTATTATTTACCTAGGCGTTGACAATCGGAAAAGATCAAAAAGCGAAGGAAACATTGGAGCGTATTGTGGCTATACTGAATCATACGCAATCAAGACTGGAAGAAAAATTTAATGCGATCGTCGTCCCTTCGAAAGAGGCGCTTTCATCTGAGCGGTCGAAGGACAATGGAGAAGGCGATGCTGTCGGTCACGTTCACTCAACTCTATCGCTTCCCATCGCAGACGAAAGGGCCGACATGCTGGCGATGCAAAATTTGGTTGATCACAACGAAACAGAGGTATTATAATAAAGTATTTACTGACACATTTTCACTTTTATATCAGTTAAAGTTTTGCGACGTTTTTTGCGATCCCAAATCCCAGTTCTCCCTGAGAAGGAAGAGTACTTGGGCGGTTGCCTCAACTTCCCAGCCGCCTATATCCTTATTTATATCACAATTTAAAGCAGTTACTCACAATTAAGTAGTGGCAGAACTGGATTTGGGGATTAATATCAAAGGAGTTGAAATAATCATCTATTTTAATTAACAGCCGCTTTAGTCTCCTGATCCTACCCCATGGCAGCGCCTCTGTTTTCGTATCGTTGTAACCGCAGTCAAAAATTATGGATTTCGACAATGAGCTCGTTATACAGACAACTGATATTTGTCGCATAGTCTTTCCAATCAGATTTTACTAAGTTGCTTTCTAGATGGAGGAAGCGAAGCAGTGTTCAGTGAGTTACGACGAAGAATAACAAAAATGCAGAAACTGAAAGAAATTTTGGGAGTAGATGTCATGTACGAAAGTTGTGACAAAATGGAAACGCCTATCAAAAATAAAACACGTACCTATGCTCGAGCACGTCTAATCCAGACTGGCTATTCATTATCTCCTTCGCATCAGCACGATTGCAATTGTTAGCACGCGGCGGATTATTAACCATACTCAGCGGCGACCAGATCGGTCGTAAAATGTTCATGTGTTCGTATGACAGTAAGTGTTTGTGTACAGTTTGATTGCTTGCATGTTTTTGAACGAGTAAATCGGTACCTGTAAACCTGTTCCCGACATTGGAAGATAATCTGGTTAAAAATGTGTAAAAACTGCTGATGTAGAGGTAAGCACAAATGAGACGCAATCCAATACACCTCAGGAGCACCATCGCAGCCAAGAAAACAACGAGAGCGCTGGAAGTCAAGAGGGTACAGACACAAAGACTAAACTGGGTCAAAGCTGAGGAGTGATAGCTCATCTAAGGGGTGCCTGGACGTTAAACCTCACCAGCCATCTAAATACAGTAAATTTTTATTACACCCCACTGTGTCCGCAAATTCTGCGCTACGAAATCAACACAATGGGGCGTAAAAATGATTTACTGTATTTAGACAGTTAGTGGGGTGTAATTTCCGGCCACGCATCTAAGGGGGTACCATCTTCAGTCCAACAAGATCGGTTACCTCCGCGAAGTTGTGCAAATCTTCTGACTCTAATTTTGTTTCGCCGGTTTTTCTTTTTTTTCTTGGGTCTTTGACTTCTGTATTTCCCTACTCTTTGACTTTTGCTTTGCATAACTGTTTTACGGTGTTTATTGTTTCAGCCCTATACACTGATCGGCAACACCTTTGAACAACAGGACTCCTATATATTAAGGCTTTGAACAAGTTAGATCTCTCTCAATTTTGAATGTTTCACTCAGTGATGTTCACGGGCCGGCCCGGCCCAGGCCCGGCCCGGCCCGGGCCTGACAAAGAGGTTTTTCCCGGGCCCGGGCCGAAAAGTCAGCTGCGGGCCGGGCCGAAAAATTAATCACGGGCCTGAGCCGGGCCGAAAAATCTCGGCCCACAGCCTAGCCAATGTAGCTGAACTATTTATTTACAACGCGTGGCCCAAAAAAATGTTTCGAGCGAAAAGAAAGGTCGATATATCAGTGTCCTACACTTATAGCTTAATAGTAATATCTTACCGATCCTACACGGGCAGCAAGATATGTCATCGGGCCCGGGCCGGGCCTGAAAAATCTCATTAGGGCCGGGCTTGGGCCGGGCCGGGCCCGGGCCGGCCCGTGAACATCACTGGTTTCACTCCCTTTTCTGCAAACAGGCGAGGAATGAAAACAGTAACGAGTCACCAATTTTCAGAGGTAATCTTTGGCTATTTCATGGGAATTATAGGATACACAGCGTCCATTTTCTCGGATACTGTGAAAGCATTCTTCAGTCTGCAGGTTTTATTAAATTGTTAGTATATAACATATTAACATTTACAATTAAACAATGATGTGTTATAATACAAGGTCTTTCATCGTATATTGCCACTTTCACATTAAAATTCATCTATTTTGCATTCGATTTTGAAGGGTTTTAACTAAATGCAGCAACGGCGAAATTGAATGCAAAGTGACAATTACGAAAAAAGCAACTGTAAGAGTTAGTTTCTAGTGACAATTACAATAACAACCACACCAATAACAATCGCAACGACAGCAACGGCAATGATGCCCAGAATGATCTTCTTCTGGCGTGATTTCTTCTTGTATACATCAGCACGCTGAAATATCATCGCTCTAATTCTGAAGTTGGCACCAACACATATTATGCTGAATGGACTCATATTAGACGGAGTTGGTATATTTACAGAACTATGCTCAATAAAATGATAGATTTTGTTAATTTGCCTAATGGTTAATTGTAAGTGCTGCTTTTTTCATGAAATACGTCGTGAAAGTTCATTTGCAAGGAATTTCTTTTGTGGGAGGGTTTATGAAATTAGTAATAACGTCAGGTTTATGCATAAAGACGTCGAGCAAAATCAAGCAATCTACCTGCACTGATATCATATTATCGTTTTTGATACTCAGCTCAGAAATTTGCACTATTATGCGACGGGTAGATCGCTCGATTTCGCTCGACGCTGTATAAAGACCAGAATCCATCAATTGAAAATAATAGTTTACTCTAAATATGAGCAATCAAAATGTCAAGGGAGGAACATGAGATGAATTAGCATTTATATTTCACTTCAAGATCAACGTTAAATGCCAGGTAAAGCAATAGCAACTACTATTTTGAATTCCCGCGTAAATATATTCTTTGGTAGACCAAAATTATTAAATATTCGTAATGAAAAATGCGTAGAAATACAATCTCTTACCTGAACATCCGTTTTGGCTTGCACAACATGCTCGGTCGCTTGGCCGACAGTCTGTTCAATGCGTATGACCACCTCGCCCTGACTCTCAACAAGCAATGCCATGTCCAGCATCATGTCGTGCAGTTCCCTGATACTCGACTCGAGCTTGATGATGTCATTGTGCCGCGCATTTAAGTCGGCCAGTACTTGTCTTGCCTTTAATAATGAGATTATAATACTGTGCATTATGATAGATTAGTTTTAGGAAAGATGTAACATTGTCATATTTGCGTTGGATACTGTGATGATACGCCACGCGAACAATTTCAACGCTCGTAGTTAGAAGATAAAATAAATAGATCATCATCTATGCCAACCAGCTCTCCTAAATGACCTTAACCTTAGTTCAAATTCAATACCTAACATGTACCGTGAAAAACACAATAATCGAATATATTTCCAAATTAAGGGGCACTTGATAGATGACATGACAATTCGCGACATTACGTGAAATCTATGCGGCAATTCGCGACATACGTAATGTCGCGAATTGTCGCAAAAATATCATGCCGCAAACTGTCGTGTCGCGAGTTTTTCGTTTCCCTATTTATCCGGGTTTCACTTTATTAGATACGCATTTGATCTTGTTCACTCACCTGGTTAGTATCGGACATTGCAAGACGTTGAAAGTTGAGTTCCTGAACGCCACCATGTTCCAGCATTTCATCCACTTCAGTTTCATTCATGTGTAAGCCAGCAAGG
>NIUQ01003885.1:0-15717 GCA_002796945.1 Plectus sambesii
CACATGCTCAGCTTATTACTTCTCATTCGTATCTTGGGCGGTCTGATTGATTGGAGACTCTTGCGCGCTGAGCTAGTTAGCGCCTCTTTGTATTACACCAATGTAGGACGAGTGCGTCTCAATAAGTTAAAGGGTCAGCGAGGTGAACGCACACCTCAGACACAAAAAGAACCGCGGCTTTGGCTAGTTGTGTTGTGAGTAATGCTCTTCTGTTGTTAGTTGTCTCCTCAGTTTCATGGTATATTCTATCCGGTACAGTTATAGAGGAAACAACTACATAATACGGTGGTTCATAGTGAGAGTGAGAGAGCTAGGGTGAGCCGACTGTCTCCCCCAAAGCTATTACAAGTGAGTGCTCCTTCGGGCGAAACGATAGCTCGCCTCAAGGAGATTGGTATTGGTTTTTGCCTACTCTCGAAGTCATTGCGTCTGATCGCAATCAATCGTTAGCTTTTGATGTGTCGTCTGACGACGTCAGAAGATGAAAGCNCCCTTGTGGCCACCGGCATTTATATCAATAATCTTGTGTCGTTGAATAAAAGAAGGACTGTGGCACCTTTCTTTCCTACACAAGACGCAAGGGAACAAACCCACCAAACCACCATTAACTGATAAGATGGCTCTGTCCCAAACCGTGGCGACAACAAGCTTTAATAGGTTTTGATTAGAGGAAATTTTGATCATACTTGTTCTAAAAAAAACCGAAAATTACCCCAGTTTTTTTCTTAAATTTCATTAAGTATATCACAGTCTGTTTTTATTATAAGAATTCGATCGCTTACTTATTTAATTTTCGCATATTTCCTCATTAAATTTTTTCTTACGTTTTCCTTGAACTGTGCTCATATACAGGGTATTCATAAAGTAACGATCGGGTTGGTTTTTTGAATAACTTGACTTAAACTTAACCAATAGAGCTAAAAATTTGCTTAGATAATCTACAGACGATGAGAGGTTTTTTGAAAAAAATATTTAATTCGGTCATGACGATGTAGAAATATGGTCATTCAAAAATTAGGTCACATTGCAGGGAATAGCCTGCAGCATGCACATTTACAGTATCGCGCAAATGAGGCGCTATCGCATTTCTTTTTTCTTCCTTTTTTCACAAAAATGCTCCCTTGTGTGTTGACAGTCCAAATTTGAGCTCAAATCGTCAAACTTTACTTTACCAATGCCCGCTCAACAATGGAAGTTCAGAAAAAATGGAAAACTCTTCACAGAATCCATGCCATTTCCCCATCACATTCAACCATTCTGCGTTTGGTTAGATATTCTGGACAGCATGGTTCTGTTGCCAATCAGCAGCGTAGAGGCCAACCATCATTAGCTGATGCAGACATCGTTGAAACAATTAAAGGCGCTCTCACTGAATACCCAATGATCTCTGTTCGAAGACTTGCTCAGCAGTTTGGCAAATCAATAGGATATGTCCATAGAGTTTTGAAGAAGAAGCTTGAGCTCTTTCTGTACAAGAAATCATTGGTGCATGCACTGAAGCCGGCAGATTGTGAAAAGCGCTTGGAATTTTGTAGTAGGTTGTGGACAGTAATTGAAGGGGATGAAGAGTTTCTGTCAAATTGTTACTTTTCCAATGAAGTTCTCTTCTGGTTGAACAGATATGTTAACAGACAGAACAACCGCTCTTAGGCCACCAAAAACCCTCATTCTGCATTTCAAGCACCTCATTACCCACAGTGCATTACCCTCTGGTGCGTGATGTCGCGAAAAAAGCTCATTGGACCAGTCTTCAAAACGCAAACAATCAATGGCGATGTGTACCACTCCATCATCAAAGATGATTTCTTGCCAGCTTTAGACAGTGCTGGAGTCAATTGGTCACTCACATGGTTCCAACAAGACAGTGCCACCTGCTATACCACCAGAGCAACGATGGCTATTCTCCACATCGCATTTGGGGATTGAGTAATAAGCCAATACCCATGGTGGCCGCCTTGGTCACCAGACCTTATGCTCCTGGACTTTTTTATGGGTTTATTGCAAGGATAGGATTTACTGCAATGAAGTTCCTGTTAATCTTGATGATCTTAAGCAAAGAATCGTTGATGTGATCGTATCTGTATTGCCTGACATGCTTGAAAATGTCTTCAACAATTTGCAGGAGAGGGTGACTTTGTGCTGATCAAAACGGCGCCCATTTTGCTTACCTAATGTAATTTTAGTTTGTCATTGATTTTTTCGATGTGATTCAGTCGAATGAACCGATCTTCGTTGATTTAAAGAAAGAAATCATCAAAAATCTCATCATACCGACCTCTCACACACTACCTAGCCCTCACCCGTTGCAGGCAATATGTGTCAAACGAGTGGTTATCTTTGAATGGCCATATCTCGACAACGCGTAAACCAAATTCAATGATTGCTTTTTCAAAAAACCTCTCATCGTCTGTAGATTATCTATGCAAATTTTCAGCTCAATTGGTTAAGTTTAAGTCAAGTTATTCGAAAAACAAACCCGATCGTTACTTTATGAACACCCCTGGATAACATAAATAAATGATTGGATACTGTAGTGTTAGAAATATTCGGTGGTACAGTACTTAATTTTGGTGGTTGTCCAAACCACAGAAATCACCGAAATTTAATACCACCGAATAATTTCTACACCTACAGTATTACCACCAAAAAATATATAGGAATGTTACGTCAACACTTTATTTTGTCCATATGGTACAGTAGTAGCGATTTTTTTGCAGCTTTAGGTCCAAGATAGCTGCAGAACCCTGATATAGAGAGGACTGGTTATGTGCAGTTTTCAGCTGGGTCCTAAGGAGTTTCATGTAATCAGGTTTTACTGTAATATCTTTGCTAGCTATACACGGATTTACTCGTATAAAAAAGCAATAAAATTTCGTTATTTTGGGCTACAAAATATAAAAAATGAACCTACGGCGACCATTTTCCACTGAGATATACTAATCTGTAGAAAAAGGTCAGTAATTATGAAACAACCTGATATATCTGACTATTATTACCAAAGTTGCGGTCACCAGAATTTCCCATCCCTGTCCTTGTTAAGATCTCAGTCTTTATATTCATTGACCTTATAGGTCATTCTTCTGCTGCTCAACCTGTTGAAAAGCTGTTTTATTCATTTACTTAACGACTTTTATTTTTATATAAATATCATTCCATTTGCAGAATGGATCTCAAAGTTCGCAGGTGAATGTCATTATTCGTGCTAGCTGTGGACCATTGCTCAATTGCAGTTACAAGAGAGGTTTGGTGTATCCTAATGATCCAACCACATGCAAAGGGTATAATGCAAGGGACTTTGACCACTTGCGCAAAGAGCCGCCAAAAAGGCTTTTAATTGCCATGTTTTATCATTATGCCTTCAAAAATTTTTTCCTTGAAGACCCCTCAATCTCTCACATACAAGCTCGAGACATTCTAAAAAATGGCCTGAATAACACAGTCAATGGTCTTATGTCCATTGGTGTGCAGAAAATAATTTTGCTTCTGCCAATTCCTCGAGCTGATCACAATATTCCCACGCAAATAGAGAAGTCTCTACAATACAAATGGCGGCTGCAGGAAACGCACATTGACAGAAAGAAGCATGAAGAGGAAACGCGAGAAGTACGCAAAATATTGCAATTAATTGAAGCTGATTGCCAAGCTTGCTCGCTGTTAGATCCTGCTACAGTATTGTGCGGAGAAAAGGTTAATTGATTGCTTATTTCGTGATATTTCCTCTGTCAAAGTAAATGATGTAAAAACTAAAAACACAAAATTGAAGATAACCTGTCTTCTAGGGGTAGCCTAAATAAATAAATTAGTTAGCTTTACTTTTTATTCAATTCATATATTCAATAATTATTTATTGTCGAAATTGACTCAAAATAGTTTGATTTCAGAAACGACAAACTTTAGTATATAGCTAGACCTTCTTAACCAATTCCAATGGTGATATTAATAACTTCAGAACTGATACCAAAAAGTTCGTTTACTGGGAAACACTGAATTTCGATGAGCATTTGATTTCTCTTACTGCTCCAGATATAGCAGTCAATTAAAATTATGAGGCATACAGTGCTTTAAAATATTTTTCAGTTATTATTTAATGCTGTTTAACATTCAAAGCTGGGAGAAGCTCTTTTTCCTGTTGACTATCGTTTAATCACTAGGAAAAGATTTCATTATTTTGCAAATGATATATAAGTTGACGAAATCGCTGTACTTCTAGATGTTAACAGAAGAGTAGATTAGAGGCTTAAAATAGAATCACCAACTTTAGCTAGCTTGCTTTTAATCATTTCGAAAAAGAGTGAAGAATTTCCTCAACACTTTTTTGGGAATGCCAAAACCAAAAGTTGATTATCAGCAAATAGTTGCGGGAATGACGCCGCCTCCCCAACCTTTATGTATGAGGGGTAATATCGCCTCCTTGTTGTGAATTTATGTCACTTTTTGTTACTTTTTCATTTTTCTCTGATCTGATCTTTATATTACCTTTACCCACTTAGTGGTTCTTCATCCATTTTATCTTTGATCTATTCATTCTCAGTCCAACTCTTGCACTTTCTTGATTGAGTTCCCTCAGCATTTCTTTCACTTCCTCTATCGTTTCTCCCATGATGGCGATGGTGTCAGTAAAACATAGATGATTTAACCGTTCACCATTGATGTTGATGCCGCTGCTCCAGTTCAGTTTCCTGAAGATATCTTCAAGGCCAGCATTGAAGAGTTTTGGAGAGATTGTATCTCCCTGCTTCACTCCTCTCGCTACTGGAATGTGGAGGGGTCTGTAGAAGAGCGTAATGTCAGTAGAGCAGCTAGAGTTGAGCTCTTGAATTAACGCAACATAATCATCTGCAATGCCCTGGCAGTGGATAGCTTGCAGAACCGCGTCGATTTCGATGCTGTCGAACGCTTTTTCATAATCCACAAACATTAACACCAGTGGCGTCTTGTATTCACGGCATCTCTCTAGAAGCTGATTGATAACATGGATGTGATCCATTGTTCCATATCCAGCTCAAAATCCTGTCTGCTCTTGTGACTGCTGCTCATCCAACTCTGTTGTAAGGCAATTAAGGATAATTTTGGTGAAGGTCTTATACAATGCGGAGAGAAGACAGATTGACCAATAGTTCTTGAGTAGCTCTTTGTCGCCTTTTTTAAAGAGGATGGTCTTTGACTCCTCCCACTGCCTTGGAACGTGCAGCTCTCTCATGTACTTGCTAAAGCATGCAGCAAGCGCTGCCCATAGCGTTGCACCACCCGCCTTCAGCAGCTCTACTTCAATTCCGTCCTTCCTGGGAGCTTTATCAGTTGCCGCCTGTTCAATCGCGTGTCGCACTTCACTTGTTAGCACAGCTGGAATGCTTTATGACAAGGAGGGTTGAATGTTGGGTGGGCTGATTGTCGATTTTGAGGTGAACAGGTTTGTGTAGAATCCCTTGCACTCCTTTTTGATGCCTGTCCTTGTTCTTGTGATCAGCCCGTTCTCCTTCTTCAGCGCTATCATGAGGCTTCTTTGCCATGCCATTGCTTGTCTGCATTTCTTTAGACTCCTTTTCTGCTCTGCTGTGCTGAGTAGACTTTTGCATTGGTATTCTTCTAGATCGGCTTTTATTCGGCTGCAGAGGAGCTTGCAGAGGAGGCTGTACTCTACGTGATCTTTACCATCCTGCTTCATCTGCCTTCTCTTCTCAAGGAGGGTCTTTGTAGCATCTGAGATTTGCTTTGTTTGGTGGTTTGCATGAGGTAACTCTGCCTTCTGTCGCATCGCCCTCAGGCGGTCCACTAAACTGTTGTAGTCATCTGAGATGTCATCCTTGATACTCCAGTCTTCTTCCTCCACCAGCTTCTGGAATGTTCCGCTTGCCAAGGTGGTCTTTTGCTGCCCCTTGTTGGATATTGCTAGCGCTCACTTCTCTAACTTTGCGTCAATTGCAATCTTTGCCTGGACAAGTCGGTGGTCACTTCCTGTTGTGAATGCTTTACCAACTACTCCTATGTCTTGTAAGATTCTGCAATGGCTGCATAAAATGTAGTCAATCTCATTTTTCGTTTCGCCATTTGGTGAGATCCACATCCACCATTGTCCTTGCCGTTTTTTGAAGAAGCTGTTACCCACAAAGAGGCGCCTTGACTCTGCTATTGCCACTAGCCATTCACCTTGTTCATTTCTCTCTCCTCCAGATGGTCCAACAAACGCCTTGTTATCCTTGCGGCATTCCACTTTTGCATTGAAATCGCCCATCACAATGAGGTATGTGCAGCGGGTGTTCATTGCCTCTTCTAGCTCTTCATAGAATCGTTCGATTTCTTCATCTTCTGCCGCTGAAGTGGGAGCGTAGGCCTGTACGATGCAAAGCGTTCTCTATTTTGGCAGGGTGAGCGTTAAGATTCCAATGCAGAGGTTGGAGACATCCAGATGGTTGATGTACTTGCTCCACTCTTGCAAAACAATAAAGCTGATTCCTCCTACCCTTCTTTGTTCTTCTCCAACTCCAAGTCCAACTGTTGACCCATCCTTCCAGCGTGTGTGCAGTTCTTTTTGTTGCCACGTTTCAGAAAGTCCTAAGATGTCACACTTGATATTGCTCTTTTCCTTGATGATGTTTGCTAAGTCCATCTCCCTTGATACCATCCTGGCATTGAACGTTGCGATTGAGAGAGTTAGTCATGCCAGGTGTCCAGTTCTATTTGGCAGCCTGAGATTCTAGCAGCCTCTCATCTACAGCCTGATCACTCCGCCACCATAGAACAGGCATGTAGACGCGCAGGGTACTGGGGCCCATTGCTTATGCTGTCATAGCCATAGACTTTGGTGGTCATTAGCTGGCTGGGCTTCTAGTCCAGCACCTCCTTTATTTAGCTGGGCCCAGCTGGGTGTAACCTAACTGGAAGTTGACCACCTTCAGAGCTTAGTTGGACTTGCTAGGGTTTACAACCTGCCGTACTTTGCTGGCCAATGCCCAGGGTCACCCTCCCACCACTTGGAGGCATAAAGGAAGGATTTTGGGAGGGAACATGGACCAAGTTATTCAAAAACCAAATTGCATTAGATATTACTCTTCAGTCACCCTGTGCATGCAAAATCATGTGTTTTTTAAAATATGCATAAAATGACGAAAAAAGGATCATATTGCATGATTTTGAAAATGTAATCTAAGTTAGAAGTAGCTCTACCTTATGAAAAACTGCATTTGAATTAGTTGCGTTTTTATGGAATAATAAGAAGTCAAACTTGCGATGCTCTTTATGCGCCAGTATGTATTTATCACTGCAGGATATGTTTGACCCATCATTGTTAATTTGCTGCAAGATTCGGCGCCCACTCCCACTTCTGGCTGCAAGCAGCATATATGAGTAGTTGATTGCTGTTCTAATTCTGCAGAAGATGTTGGGCTCTACGTCATGGTGTAACGATAAAGCTTTGGGCTTGCTATTTCAAAAGTGGAGTTCTGAAGTTGTCAACTTTTTTTTTTGCTTTGCTGCCTAACCGGAGTTGCTGAGACCAGCATCGCACCTAAGAAGATTAAATATCATGTCATTGGCCCTGCTGAAATCAGAAAATACAGCTTGAGTATTGAACTCAATTTCTAATAATAAATTTTTTGCATACATCCAGCAAGAGTGGGTGTTGCTGTAGAAGCCAATATTGAAGTTGGGCAAGACCTTAGAAGGTGGGACTACCTTCCATGCTCTCTCTATGTAAATTTAGAACAAAAGAGATGCATGTGGCAGATGAAGAGCTGAAAGCACATGGGTTGCTCTCAAGACACGAATGTTACTCTGTAGTTACCCTTACTATAGGAAAATTCATCTGCTGACCCTCATACTCTGCTTAAATTCTCAGTTGATCACTCTGAAAATAGATTCATATTTTAACCTTTCAAATGTCTTTCTTAGACTATTTAAACCTGCACTGCATATGTACATTTGTGCATGGCTACATTAACATTCAAAATGGCGTCATCGCGTTTCAGATTTGCCCAACTTTCATCATAACTGATAAAGGCGAAGTGAAATCATTTTACTCAGATCGGCACCATTTGAACGATTATGGAGCAAAAAAATTATCTCGCTTGTTTGTATCACAGGTATTGTAATAAACCTGAACATTTGAATAAGGGAGTCAAGCAGCAGTAATCTAGCCAATGAGCTTGAAATTCAAATATAAGTCTGGTACAGATTTTACTTGCAGCAGAAATGACGCGTTGTACAGATTACGATAAAAGAAAAGGTAAATTTTGTCACTGAAATGAAAGACAAATTATCTTTGGGAAACTGAGAAATTTTATTCTTATGGAATTGCATACTTCGACCAAATACATTTCCCTTTGGAACTGTTCAGCTTCTTTCAGATACATATGACTCATGGATGTAAAGTAATTTTCTTAAATAATTCTAGATGGCTGAAAATGTTTGCACGGTTCAATTCATCTCTTAAAACTAACGATTTTTATAAACCATTTTCACCACTAATAGGTGAGAGAAAAATACACTGACAAATGTAGATTTAATTTTTTGCGAAAGAAAGCGAAACACAATAATATAAATAGTCTAAATATAACTTCAGAGTACCAAAAACGAAGTCACAAAATATTATTCGAAATGGCCTCCATGTGTGTAAATGTTGGCAAATAAACCATGCTGGTTCTGAACGTTTGCGGCTCACAGCTTCTCCGGAAGGGTCTCCCTCATTGCTTAAAGAGTGCACTTGAGCAATTTGGCTGCCTGTTGGATAATGTTTTCCTCTTCAACATCCAAATCAGTACAGAAAAGATGATTGAAAGTGGATATATGAGGGAGTCGGCCGTAGGGTCGATCTACTTGTTCCGGGATGGAACACAGTTTTTTCAAACACCTACACCTTTTTATAGAGGTTGAAATGCTGTGTTTAAATTTGTAAAGATCAGCTCGATTGGTCACTTGGTTGCGAAGATATGATCGTTTGAAAAATGTTCACTTTACCTATTTTCGTCTAAAAAATCTGATCAATTAATTTTTTGACAAAAAAATAGATGAAGACGGCAAGCTACAGACCTGACATTTTAACCACGTGTATAGCAAGTGTAAGAGATGTTCTGGAAGAATTTTCAGAGCTGTAACCTATTTCTGTGGTTCTGTGCACACTTCCGAAAAAGGGACAGATAATATTTTTGAACCTTTATGTAGCCCTAGCCAACCCTTGCTTTCGGTCGAGCATAGGTGACTAAATTAGTGCTTCCTAAGCAATATTAGATCATATATGTTTCGGCGCGGAAATCGCAGAAATAAAAAAATTAATGACCAAAAATCGATTTTTCGCCCTATTTTTGACCCTATCAGAAGAATCAAACCGTGGTAACTTTCTAGCCGACCTTCCGACTAATGTGAAACTAAGCACTTTTATAGTACTTTTCAAGATCTATTAAATGGCACATGAAGTAGAACGGAACGCTTAGAGGCAAAAAAGTTATAAGTAAAATATCACAGACATTACCATGTAAATCGTCTATTTCGACGCTCTTAAGGGTACTATAGAATGATAAACTTTTAATCAGGTCTTCAGTATTCAACAACACTTGGGATAGTATTATTACTTAAACGACGCTATTATATCATGGCAATGTGTGCACTTTGACTTCAGTCAGGCTGAAAATCTTATGGATTCTGATAACTAGTATACAGGCTGAGTCATAAGTAACCAGTCATTTTCAAAATAGTATGGCTTTTTAACCAGCAGAGATTTTCTTTCAATTTTGCTGCAGGTAGAAAGGAGAATGTCTAAAGTTTTCCCCCTATGAGTTGTATCAAGTTTCAACACTTGGCAAGAAACTCAAATGTGTTTTAGTAAAATTGTATGATCTCGCTCATGGCTTGATGGATAAACTGTAGGTTAGCTTGTTCGATCTCTTACAACTCCGTAGGAACGCCACTAATTTACATGCTGTTTGTTGCACCTGATTGAGCTACTTTTGACTTATATTTTCTTTGTTTGAATTTAAAATTGGTTTAATTCCCGTTATCTTATGCAAACTTTAAAGAAAGCGAAATTTAGCACTATGCCAACGCACAAACTGTTCAAATGGATTTGTCTGCTTTTGGTTTGGATTTCTCCGGAACTAATTGACAGCTTCTAATGAAATTTTGCAGACGTATAGTAGAAAGGACTGACTACACAAAGTGAATTGTAGCTCATCGTAATCTGATCAGTCTGTGCTGAGATAACCAATAACAAAGCGTTAGGTGTGAAACGCGTGAACATCTTCCGCTTTGTGGTTAATTATCTCAGCACGGACTGATCAGATTACAATGACCTACAACTCATTCTGTAGTCAGTCCTTTCTACTATATGTGAGCCAAGTTTCATTAGAATTGGTCGACTAGTTACGGAGAAATATAAACTGAAAGCAAGTAAGTGCATTCAGAGAGTTATCCGTCAAGCCATGAGCGAGATCAAACAATTTTACTAAAACACATTTGAGTTTCTTGCCAAGTGTTGAAACTTGATACAACTCATAGGGGGAAACCTTTAGACATTCTCCTTTCTATCTGCAGCAAAATTGAAAGAAAATCTCTACTGGTTAAAGAGCTCTATTATTTAAAATTTAACATAACGTTAGAAAGTTGCGAACTTTTAAAATTGGTTGCAAAGGTCTCTATGGGGTGTGGCATGCGTTTGGTGTGATTCGAACGCAAGTAGTTGGATAAATGCTACAGTTAAAGGGTGGCCCGACATAAGGTCCCGGTTTCTTTTCTTTATGAAATGCGTTATTTTTTTATGAAATTTTATGAAACTTTTGCATATTGAAGACATATATTATACATTTTTACTGGCAAAGTTTCATTGAATTCCAATTAACCAATCACAAGTTATAATGCTCTATGTGGTTGCCTTCATTTTTCATTTTTTTGTATGGGCTCTAGCTTATCGCGGTATTCCAGCAACGTCTTCTTTCGCATTTCGTCGGTCACCTAGCCAAATGCATTCCGAATACGATCCTTAAAATCCCCAAAGAAAGAATTCATGCAAGCTGAAGCGCCACCGCATTTTGCACAAGTCATAGAAAGTCATAGAAAACTTCACCAGGTCATACATAATCCACTGCTTGACAAAGGCAAATACTGCTTATCTAGCTAGGATGGATAGTACAGATCTAAAGAAGATGGTCAGCTGTGCCCAACTAAAGCTGTTCTTTCACAAGCCTGCCAGTATTGCGGTAATTACCATCACCAAGTCTGACAAGAGCAAATCAGAGGCCTACAACTCACCACCAGCAAAAAGATCTGTCTTCCCCCTCCTACATTCTGATTGACTCCAACACCTTGAACAACAATGTCAACACCAATTGGGATATGTGCTTCAAGCCTCCCACCAAAGCTTACATGGTAGTTAACAGCTTATCTTTAGATATCCAAAGAAATGTTACTGTTCATCCTAAATTTGATACTGCTTGTATGTTCAAATGCACAGTGGCCCCTAAGCCAAGTAACATCAGAAAGATCATTGCCGATGGAAACTGCCTCTTCCGCACCTTCTCATTCTGCCTCAGTGGTTCTGAGGAGCACCATCTCATCATTCAGCGTGTCATCTGTGACTACATGGAGTTCTTCTCTTCTATGTGGCAATTGCTAGTGGGTACTTGCACCATCTTGAAGTTCTTAGACTGCGGCATGCACACTTCTGGCATTGGTAGAGAGCACTGGGGCACCAAGATCAAGATCCTCGCCTTTGCTGACATGTGCAACTGTATGGTGTACGTCTACAACGACCATGACAGCACCCACAAAATCAAGCAGTATGAAGACTATGAACCTCGACCGCGCGCCGACCGTCCAGCTACCAATACCGCTGATCTAACTATCTTTCTGTTGTACAACGCTCATAACCACTTTGAAGTTGTGTTATCGCCTTAGTTATTTGCCTATTCTTTTGCGTGTATTTCGTTTGCTATTCTCCTGTACTAACTTCTAACTAACACTGTGTCAAACTTTCAATTAAACACATTTCTACCAAGGGCAGAGTTTTACATGCTGGGCAGAATATTACTCACCTTTGACCCATGTAAAACTATGCCAGCAGAGTATTACGCATATAATACTCTGCCAACAGAGTTTCACGCGCATAATACTCTGCCAACAGAATTTTACACGGGCAGAGAATTATACACGGCAGTGGCGCTTTTTGACCAGTATAAGGGAAATTTGACTATTGGTCAAAATTATTGGTATAAATAGTGGTCTCCTTTAACGTTATTTTAAGTTGAGAAGCGTGGCTAACACACGTGCTGGCTAGTAAGCTCAAGATAGGTATAGTGAAGCAGTGTTTTTACCAAATTTACGTCACTGCACTGATCATAATTAGCTCATTTTCTCATGATAAGTTTGTAAATTTTTTGACTGCCTGATTACTCATTTTGGGCGGCCGTTTTAATAATATCCCTCAAAACACGCATATCACTTCGGCTACACACATAGAACAACATGATTTGCTTCTTTGACATAGAATTGCAAAGTTCCAAGATGGACAAGCATCCGATAGCCATCTATTGGTTGAACAACGATGAATGTAGTACTTTCTACTATCAAGGCTGTGGACGGAGGGACACCACCATTCTCTACTACTCCTGCCTCCAGTGCAAGAAGGTCAATGGTCAGGTCAAGGGGGGAAGACGATCAATATTAAGGACACCTCGGTCTTGAATGGCAGCCCAGCGCTAGGGCACAAAATCGGCTGTTAGCCAGTTCGCGCAGCAGCTGTCTGCGCGGAGTCTTTAAAGTGAAAGGCGTCACAAGTAATGTTCCAATACTTTTAGCTTACATACAGTGCCATCCGAAAGTTTAGCAACACTTTGTTTTGTTTTATAGGATTGCTTGTAAGTCAGGTGAAAATGTAGCAAGAAAGCTGCAAACTGACTGTTTTGTAGAGAAAAAGATGGGCTTTCAGATACGCTATAAATCAATTCATCTGAACAAGTACTTTTGGCACTGTGCCAATTTAAAGTCAATTATGGCGACAGTCAGTTGTCCAAAAGTATAGCAACACATTTAATATTGTTAACAATCACTCATTAAATAAGCAGTAATAAATTAAAATACAGTTACATCTATGTCATGTTTAGTACTGAATCCATTATTGCTAATAACAGCTTTGGAACAACACGATATCGAGTCAAAAGGCTTCTCACATGTGCTACTGAGTAGAATTGTAATGGGCCCAGACCCCGACCCCGACAAACCTTGACCCTGTCCTAAACCCCGACCCTGACCCCGACTTTTGATAATTAACCCCAACCCCAATCAACCCTGGCCACGAATTTAAAATCCACCTCTCATCCCCACTATAAATTTTGTTACAAGTATTAGTGAAGGAAGCTTTCTATGGGAAAGTCAACAATCTGTCACTCATACATCTGATAATAACTCGGAATATTCTCCTATGTTGTCTCATCTCACCCGCTCTAGCAGGCTTTAGTTCCTGCAACTACCTGAATACCTCCTCAAAAATCCGTAGTATGGGATTGTTTTATAATGCAAATTGGCGATAGCGATAAGGCTTTGTGCAACCTTTGCAATGCGCTTACATTTTGCAAAGTTCATTTGACCAAGAATCTTCGCGATCATTCTTAAGCCGCCCACAAGATCAACCTGCGATACTGGCCCACCATTTTCACTTAAATTTAAGAATTTTTCTTAAATATAGGTTCGCTGTCTTAAATCTTAAGGCAAATAAATTTAAGACAAAAAATGAGCAGGAAAACGTGTAAATTTTTGTAAATCGTTGAAACGTTATGGTTGTCATGTCATCTTTTTGTCTTTCATGAAAAGCAGATGTCACTATTAATGCTTATTCTTCTATTTCATAAAACAATAAATTACGAAAAAATTCGCAAAAACGAATTGATGTTTTGTCTTAAACTGGAAGCATTTGTCTTAAAAATTTCTTAAATTTCAAATAATCTGTCTTAAAAAGCGGCTTTTGACCTGGCATCCCTGCTGCAATAGCAAAATGACGATGAGGACATTTCGAACGGGGTTAAGTAGCTTGAATTTCGAAGGCATCCAAACTAGATGAAAGACCGAAACTAAACCTTGACTACGTTCGAAGTATTGAGATCAAAAAAGTACGCGAAGGAGTTTCCTGTGCACTAAATATCAGATCGTTGCTGTTTATCTGCACTACCCAGCAATGTCTTTAGCGAACTCCTATTTAGCGGTGCAACCCTTTTGTACGGGATAAGTTGTGGAAGGACTGAAGGACCTATTTTCGCTCGCTGCAAGTCGAAGCGTATTACCGACCAATAATAAATCTTGATGCCAACTTCTGCAGTACTAAAGACCGTTCTGAAGTCATCCCATTCGCTTTTAATGACTGTTTGCGTTGACGTCTAAGTGAAATATTTCACATGTACATGAAAATTTTGCGGCTAATAGGTGATAATGACAATAAGCACATTTCAAAGCCGCATTTTAAAGAATGTGGTTAAATTTTAGTAGGCCATAGGCGACCCCGATCGACCCCGGGGTCAACCCCGACTTCAACCCCGACCCCGACCCCGACCCTGACTCTCCAACCCTGATATCGTCCCCAACCCCGACTTTTGAACTCAACCCCGACCCGTTACAGCTTTAAACTGGTGCGTGTTTCTGAGCTTAGATGTTTCAGTACTGCATATAAAGATCGATGTTAAAAGTTATAATAATAATCTAATTATCTTCTGATATCATTTGATTAACATTGTAACTAGAGGTGTGCATGGGGTACAAAGGAGAGGTACCAAAGAAAAGCCTGGAACGTTGACTTTATGAGGTTAAATCTATAGGTATAAAAAGATTCGTCGCGGAACTGCCTATTCAAACCGTAAAATCGTTCAGTAAACGTCCCCCCTTCGGTAAGCTTAAAATAATAAAATTCCGTACGGTATAGGACAATATTGAACTCACAGAACCATCTCTAATATGTCTTCAGTTATACTATCGGCATTCAAATTCGACATCTAATTGCACAGAATATTTTTTCTTTAGGGTTTTAAGTTTAAATGGCAGTTAAAAAATAGTATCCTCTCTCCAAAATGCATCTCCCCTAGGGTTAAAGTTGAAGTTATAAACGCAATGATCATTTATTAAAGTATTTACGGTAAGCATTAAAATAAAAGGTTTTTATGCAATTAGCGGTACAGTCGACTCTCGATATAACGGCACCCCGATATAACGTCACTCTCGATATAACGTCACCTTGGTTGGGCCCGATTTGGTTGGCCCTAGAAGAAATTAAGGCAAAATGACCCTCTATATAACGTCACTCTTGATATAACGTCAGCTGGGGCCGGTCCCGAGGGGTGCCGTTATATCGAGAGTCGACTGTATACGTACCGGATTTTCTCGAAATTAGGCTTCGGAACGTTGACGAGAAATACTATCTTTTTGATAGTCACGTGAAATCCAATATTATGCCCCGGAGTTTAATCTCGCGAAATGCTTAGAAATGTACTGACGCATAGTATTACTGTAATAATACCTTCAAATACAGGGTGGCCCATAAAAAATGATAGTTGATTGGCATTTCGCGGAGAATAAAAATTAGGCCAAACCGAGTACACCGTTGGATAGCCCGTGGCCTAAACTTTCGATTGGTGGAGTTATTTTTTGGATCCGCCCCCTTAGGGGCCCGGGGTACCCCTAAAAACACCAAAAACAGCGAGCTGGAGAGCTCTGTGGGAAAACGGTCGCCATTTTCCACCCAGGCAACGCTAA
>NIUQ01003886.1:0-15698 GCA_002796945.1 Plectus sambesii
GCGCCTTGCCGCCACCCACGGCACATAGCCGCCACACACGGCGCGAGGTGTGACGATTGGGAGGGGCGGGACTTGGTCACTCTGACCCGGCGCGATGACCCAGCGAGTGCCGTGCGCCGCGGAGGTGACAGCCGAACGACAGCGCGAACGAGACGCCCGTGGGAGCGTTGCGCGACTTTTACGCGAAAATTTTTCTAAGTCCGACAGGTGACTCGAGCGTCCTGATAGCCACATTTCGCATTTTCCTTTTATGAAACTGAGAATTGTGAGAATGTGACTACATCCTATGTAATATGTAAACTGTAGTAACATATACATCAGTGTTATGAAATTGGCCCCAGGTATTAATATTAATTCAGTATACCAAGGAGGCAATCCAGTTGCTCGAGTCACCTGTCGGACTTAGAAAATTTTTCGCGAAAAAGTCGCGCAACGCTCCCACGGGTGTCTCGTTCGCGCTATTGTTCGGCTGTCACATTCGCGGTTCCTCGTCGCTGGGTCATCGCGCCGGGTCAGAGTGACCAAGTCCCGCCCCTCCCGATCGTCACGCCTCGCGCCGTGTGTGGCCCTAGAATCTAGCGGCAGGTCACGGAATGTTCATGTACCGTAAGAAAATGCAATATTCTGTACGAGACCCAACTTTTTCGACCGGTGATCCCGCTTATTCTCTATGTAATTCAAATATAATTTTATCGTTGCGATGTACTGACTATGCTATTGCGATACATTCCTATGATCTGTGCTATTCGGTGAAGTACAATAAAATGCCGTTGTGCGAAATATGTCGCAAAGAATTGTCCTCAAGATCAGCGCTATGCGACCACCGCAAGCGCATGCATCCAGACTTCATCAACACAAAGGATAAGAACATAGATTGCAGTCAGTGCGAGTATAGTTGCAGCTCAAACGACGCCCTACGTAAACACCGAAAATCGAAGCACAGCGCGCTCGACAATGGACATATTTCACCCGTAAGTTAGTACTATTTGAACGACAAGAGGAATATAATGAGATTTACTCACAAACAAAGGTTTAGCATAACAAATTTGAGGCAATTTTTTGTAGGCCGCCACGGTGAAATGCAGTCAATTTGATGACAGGTTCACTACGCGAGAACAACTACGGGCGCACGTCGTAGAAGGTTAGACCAAGTTATCCGAACACTGCGTTGTATACACGCAACAGCAATTTATAACACGATTCAAGGAACACTTTCCCGTCGAGAGATATGTTGTATTATGAACTACGATTATTATTATTAAAGAAAACACTAACTGATTTGCATTTCATTAACTGTTGACATTTTGAATTAAAAAGAAAGAGAATTAATTCGTAAGATATTAAGACTTTACTACAGATATTCAATAGACAATAGATGAATAGGTAAAACTGAGCATCCACGCACAGCAAATAGCTAACTAAGACTCCAAGTGAGTGTTACATATTGTGCTACATGAGTCTGTTTGACCATGTGACGGGAGTACAAGACTGACTGCAAACCACTTCAGTAGCTGCTGCTTAAGCTGAATCTTTTAAGCGAGAGGCAGCGCAAACAGCGTTCGTTTAATATTAGATTGTAATACACCACTCGTCATCACTTATCATTGATCACGTCAAAGGCTGATTTGTGTCATCTTAAAGCCCAAGCGCCTTGCGCTTAGGCAAACCTACAAACCTATGAAACTTATGGTACTCCTCGTATCCGTATCCACCTTATCTCTCGCCTTAATCCACAATGATGATTCAGAGACTCAACCAAAACGGTTGAGATACTGATTGTCTCTGATATTTTAGGCCAACTGATAGTAAGTTGGTTTAATATTAATGTGGGTGGGAACAATGTCTGTTTGCCTAAGATAAACTGCTTGGTGCTTTTACACTATTTCGTTTCTATTGCAATGAATCTACTCCCATCCCCACCGCCACAGAAAAGATATAAGAATCGTTCAAGCAGCGCAACTTCCCATTCAACGGTTACATTGGTCACCCTGAGATCAATGTTACGTGATGAGTCGTGGCTTATACAATAATAATTTTACTTTAGACATATTGTGTCTTTGTTAAATAAAACATTTAACTCAAACACTGTTCGAATAACTTAACCCCAGCGTGTTCGGATAACTTGACCACAGCGCGCGCGCGTTCGGATACCTTGACCTCAGCGCGTTCGGATAACTTGACCTCAGCGCGTGTGTTCAGATAACTTGATATATTGGCATACGGTATCGAATTGCGTTGCGGCGTGCACGTTACGAATGTTCGGATAACTTGGTTACACGGTCGTAGAACAACATGAAGCCAACGCAATGCAAGTAGAAGAGCGTGTATTCGATAACGGACAAGAGTTAGAGGTAAAAAGAACAGTAGCTTCACTTATTTGTTCATTAGCACTAATGAACCTAATTTAAGAAGTGGCTGGAGGAGACTCGTAAGGCGCAATGTGTCGACTTCGTGACAAGATCGGGCGGCGGAATAAGAACGCGCTACATGGCTTGTAGTCGCTCGGGCTTGTCAAAGGCGAAGTGGACCATGGACGCCGATTGAGTTGCTCGATTTCCTGTTCGTACTGGAGAGGAGTGTACGGCATTTTTACGGGTTAGTCAACTAAGAAATAGCTCATAAATTACGACACGCCAATTTTAGCTTTTTACCAGTATCCCTTTCGTAACGATTATCTAAATAGAGCCCCCCTTTCGAAAACATAGCATAATTTATGAACAGTCTATATTTTTAGCAAGTTAAGTGATAAAATATGACTCTTTATAGACGAAAGAACGTGAGGACGGCAAGATCGAAGCCCGTTACTGCTTACAGCACTTTAGTCACGAAAAGGAGCCGGCGCGCCTGCGGCTATCGAAAGCCGAAAAAGAGCACATTGTCAACTAGGTACAAGAGGACCATAACGTCGATTGGGTGCTAAATAAAATCCAAGGTTCGCAATTATCTATTACAAATGACATTTTAAGGCAAATTTTATAATTAAACATTATAAAACGAAGACAGTGCAATCAATTTACAAATTACCATAAAAAACAATTTCAGAGCTGCATTCAGACAGAGAAAGCGAGCGCCTCTACTTTGCCTCGCGGAAGGATGTACGCGCTGTCGTAGGCCAATATGGATTGACTAAGGGGCGGCGTGACCCGAATGACATGCTCAGCATCAAGAAGTGGGTGGATGAAGACGCAGAGAATGGCTCGCCCTGGAATAACTTCTTCGATTATCATTCGGCTACTAACACTGATGGCGATGGCTTCCACCTTGGTAAGTAATATTAATAATATTAATTTAGCAATAATAATATTAATTTTAATCGAATAATAGTCTTTTTTTAGGAATAATGACGGAGGAGCAGCGTGATCTGCTGAAGCAGTATGCATACAGAGGTGTGTGCGTCGATTCAACGCACAACTGCACCCGATACAAGTATAAGCTTGTTACGCTTCTCGTATTTGACGACATCGGACGGGGCGCCCTTGCGCCTTCTACTTCTGCAAGGAAGAGAGCGCCGAGCAGTTACTTCCATTCTTCAAAGCCATTCGAGAACGGTAAAGAGATTAGATCAATATTAATTATAAATTTAAACGCGTAAATTTAGATGTGGACCATTAACGCCAGAAGTGCTCATGTCCGACGATAATAACGCATTTTGGAATGCGTAGCGAGAAGTTTTTGACGTCTCCAACACGCACAAAATTCTTTATGCGTGGCACGTCATGCGGAATTGGGCGCAGAACGCATCGCGAATACAGGACAAGGACAGGCAGAAGAACATATTAGAGCAGTTGTACCTGCTGCACAGAGAGCCACGACGGAATCATTTCGACAAGATGATCGTCGAAATTCTAACGATGCTGGAAAATGAAGAGGAGTATAAGATCTACCTCCACTCAACTTATCTCAACACAGAGGAGCGCATAAAGGAGTGGGCGCCGTACAGCCGCGCTGGCTTAGTGGCGCACACGAATATGGCTGTGGAGAGGTGGCATCGCACTTTGAAAAGAACTTACTTGAACGGAAGTCAAAACAGCCGCATTGACCAAGTTCTCTTCTACCTGTTTAAGGCTATTGAAGATCTCAACCGCGAATGCGACGTTCAGGTTTGTTTCTTTATCCTTATAATATCGCCCTTAAAAACGGAATATTTCAGGCTAACCGCAAAGTCCTGAACAATCAGTACCGAATCCAGGAGACTCATCGGCGCCACAAAAACGGCTACATTTTCTACTCAGCACATCCCGAGATGATAAAGCCAGGACCCGATGCCGAGTCGTGGCTCGTCCAATTGCGCACATCCATTAAATTGTGGTATACAATTGCAAAGCGCCGGACATGCAAGTGCCCAATCGAGGTTAATAATTTTTTAAATAATTCTATCATTTTGAATTCGATCAATTTTGCTATTTATAGGCCCGTTGCCGACTGTGTACTGTCTGCTGGGAAGAGTACTCGTGCGAGCGCCCCGACAGCATACGATCAGGGATGGCCTGCGCCCACGTCCACGCAGTCGTTTCCTTAAAGACTGATCGGCGCCCACTTACTCAACTCCTGCAGCAACAGCGTGCGACTGTTTCTAGTTCCTCAGACTTCGATGAGCCAACTTCATCAATCGCCACTTCGCCACAGTTCAAGATCGAACAGGAACAAGAACGCAGCAACGACGATAAGCAATGGCTCATTCGCTGCTCGCAAGACATCGCGGTATATTTATATACTTTTAAGAATATGACTATAGCTAAAATAACGAACAAAAAGTATATTATTAAATAAATGACTTATTTTTTAGTAAATTAAAAGATATTATTTAGTGAAATTAAAAGATATTATTTAATAAATAACTTATGATAAGCATTGCAGGCACTACAACCAGCGCGAGTCGCCCCAGATGATCGCGCCGAATACAGTGCGCTTCTCAAGCGCCTGGTGCAGCTGCAGTCTGCCCAGCCCGAAGTTGCGCCACGAAACCGATACCAAGGTCGACCGCCCAATGCGCCTCCGGTGAGAAGCGGTGGTGCACTCGTGGTTGACAGGCGCACCACTATCAACAAGCGCAAAAAAGATGAGCGCGAGGAATCGTCGCACGCTTCGCAGGCAAAACGATCAGCGCGATATGTGCACATGGATGCCAACGAAGTGCAAATTTGCCGCAAATGCCTTAAGTCTGACGTTCCCGGTTCTGAAGAAGTAATTGACTGGATTCAATGTGAAGGCCCGTGCAACCTATGGTTCCACAAGGTCTGCTACAATGAGACCAACTGTGATTTCTGTTAGATTTTTTATATATCATTTTAACGTAACATTGATAAATTTCTTACCTTTCCGATTAACTAGCCTGCACTAGCCTTCTTTCACAAGAAATCAAGAATTTCTGAAGATATATTCTTCGATTTTCGACTTCTGAACTCAGTACAATAATTCTCACGCGCAGTGAAGTGAATTGGCACGAGACCAAGAGCGACGGAACAAAATATCAGCAAATAAAAACACACACGTCTCGTTTTTTAGGGCAAAAACAATTTGGTTAAGCAAAAAAGTTGGGTCTCGTACAGAATACTGCACTTTCTTACGGTACATGAACATTCCGTCACGGCGGATCAGTAGTCCGCTTTTGGTATTTCGGGTTATACTCAGTTATAAATGAACGTAAAAATAAAGTAAAAATAGCACTAGATTCCTTATTTAAAATTACATGCAACTATGCTTTTCAATATTTAACTAAGTGTAGTATATTCGTATATCCCGCCTAAACATGTTACATGACTTACAGTATTGTACCAGAGTATCGCTATGTATATGACATCATCCTGAACTGTACATATATGTAGTGTCACTTGATCTTATTGGTGATTGTCACCTCGCGCTCTCCTATTGTCCCTCTCTCGCTTCTGCCTAGTAAAACCCTCTCCTATATTATGTATATCTCCACACACCTAGAGATACTACAAGTGGCGATGACGACATGATCTACAAACGACGCGCGTTCTACGGCCGTTCTCAGAAGGAGAGAGGATCACTCGCCGAGTACGACAATGCACTGCGCGCGCTCGCAGAAGACACCTGCGACATCGGCTTCATGCTTGACGACGTGCTCCAGGACTACTACGTCCTTTGTCTACGCAGTCAAGAGGCGATCGCGAGGATCGCAACCGAGCCGACCGACATGCGCCATCCACTCACCTACCAGTGGACGATCAACATCGCAATGGGTTTGGAGGAAGCCAACCCAGTCAAGCTGTTCGACACAACGATCAAGCAGATCGACCACCACCACTTCACGAGCCAAGCTCCGGGCGGCAGAGACAGCATGACATGCAAGAGCTGTGGCAGGACGGGCCACAGCCGCGCCAACTGCAAGCTGAAAGACTCCACGTGCCACTTCTGCAAGAAGGCTGGGCACATTCAAGCAGCGTGTCTCCAGCGACAACGCTTCAGCGATCATCAGCAGCAGCCGCACTACTCATTTAAAGGGTCAAGATGGTCAGCAGGGCGCTAGCAACGCCAATGACGTCCACACCAAGAACGATGACTTCACCATCTACAATGACTTCACCGTCTACGACGACTTCACCGTCAACGACGACTTCACCATCAACGATGACTTCACCATCAACGATGACTTCACCATCAACGACAACTTCACCGTCAACGACGTCTTCACCGTCTACGACGACTTCACCGTCAACGACGACTTCACCATCAACGACGACTTCACCGTCAACGACGACTTCACCGTCTACGACGACTTCACCGTCAACGACGACTTCACCATCTACGACGACTTCACCACCGACGACCGTTACCAGTGCTACAGTGACGCCACCTGGGTAACGCCGTTCGTCAACGGCAGGTACGCCACTCGTTCCATAGTCAGCACCGGCGCAAGCGCGCCGCGACCGACGTCTCTAGCGACACACCGCACAACAAAGTACTGCCGCCATTCAATGTGCACAGCTCGTCGCTCCAGTCCGCCCAAGCAACTTCGAGGACGCCAACTACACGCTCAGCACAAGGTTATTCCAGCCGACGCCGATGGTCGCTCTCACCTACCGAAAGAAGAGGACAACAACTACAACGCGCTGCACACCTCCGAGTCCCTGCAGTCTGACGACCAGCTCCAGGCAAGCATCGATGTTCCGTCCAACGCCAAAGGTCTCTCTCTCCTGCCGCGAGAAGAGGACGTCTCCCTGTCGCCACATCCGTTGCGGGACATCTCGTTATTGTCATCATGGGACGACTTGCTGCCGTCGCTCGACTGCTCGACCCGACTCAACTCGCCGCTCGACAGCTCGACCCGACACAGTCAGCTTGCGCGGGATGACTCGCTGCAGTCACCGCCGCCTCCTTCGCCGCAAGACTCGCCGCCGCTCGACTCGCCGTTGCGGAACGACTCGCCACCGCTTGACGCGCCTTCATGGGACGACCTACCGTCGCCGCCGTTGAAACTACCCGTGGGACGACACTGCTCGTCGCCGCCGTCGCTGCTTGACCCGACTCGACACTGCTCATTGTCCAGCCTGCTCGACACCTGCCAACATGCTTCGATTTTCCGGCCGCCGCCGAGTATCTCTCTCGCCCATTGCAAGAAGACGACTACTCGCTGCCGGCGCCGCCGTTGTGGTTCAACTACATTGCCACCGCAGTCGCGAGACGATTCGCCGCCGCATGACTCCAGGTCGCGGAACGACGCTTCTACGCGGGACGACTTACTGCCGTCGCCGCTGCTCAGCTCTCCATCGCGGGACAAATCATCGCCGCTCAACTGCTCTACACATCACTGCTCGCCTTCGCGGAGCAACTCGCTTCCTTTACAGCTTTTGTGGGATGACTCACTGTCATTGCCACCATCGCCGCTCGACCACTCGACTCGACATTGCTCAACGCTCGACTGCTCGACACGACATCACTCGCCTTCATGGGACGACTCTCGGTCGTCACTGCCATCACGCCTGCTCGTTCGCGTCCGACGCAAACCTTCCAAGCTCAAGTGGGAGGAGAAGGGAGTGGGGTATGAAGAGGACCAGGAGGAAGAAGAGGTGCGTCGCCCCAACCTTGCCCAGCGCTACCACAGCGCGCTGCACCCCACTGATCAAGTGGCGGCTGAACTGTTCCTGATGAGAACGCCAGGTTCTCTGTCTAAGTACGATGCACTGCCGTCACCACCGTTGCAAGACGATTCTCAGTCATCGCCGCCGTCTACTCTGTACGACCGCTCACCAATGAAGTCTACTCTCGACTGCTCAGCGCCAATGCCGCCTTTCGACCATGCACCGCTGATGCTACCTTCCGACCACGCACAAGCCAGCTTATCGCGATCCTGATCCGACGCTCGACCTGACCGCGACACCCACCGTCTCAGTTCGTCGACGCCGGACACGTTGATCGCTAGTGGGGAGGAGTGTAGTATATTCGTATATCCCGCCTACACATGTGACAGGACCTACAGTATTGTACCAGAGTATCGCTATGTATATGACATCATCCTGAACTGTACATATATGTAGTGTCACTTGATCTTATCGGTGATTGTCACCTCGCGCTCTCCTATTGTCCCTCTCTCGCTTCTGCCTAGTAAAACCCTCTCCTATATTATGTATATCTCCACACACCTAGAGATACTACACTAAGATTTTGTAGAAAAATTAAAAATTAAAGAAAAAAATTCTCCATACAAAAAAACACGAAAAGCATTCCGTGTTTCACTCGACAACTAGGTAATATAAAATTATCATCAGGGTATCAAAAAATCGAGCAGAGAAAACTGCATGCAACTATGCTTTTGTATTTTTAACTAAAATTTTGTCAAAAAAGTAAAAATTAAAAAACAGGGTAAATTGAGCATTTCTGAGTATCGACCAAATCGGTTGTACTGAGCTGTTCCTGTTTTTTAATTTTTACTTTTTCGATGAAAATTTAGTTAAAAATACAAAAGCATAGTTGCATGTAGTTTTAAATAAGGAATCTAGTGCTATTTTTACTTTATTTTTACGTTCATTTATTACTGAGCATAACTGTCCTGTCCGTGTACCCTGACGAAGTTTGCATAACCTTAATTTAACGCGAGTGTTTTAGCGAAAAACAAGGAAAAAAAGCTTGTTATTTGATAGTGCGTTCGTTTTGCACTATGCAAAAACAGATCTGTGTTTGCGTTCGAGTGAAATATCAAGCCTTGTTTTTTGATAGTGCACTCAAGCGGACTTCTCCGATTGGCTGGACGGAGGGTAGGCGCGAGCATAGGGTTCGTACTCCAAACGGATCTACAGGGTTTCCCAGCTAAGTGGTCTCTATTTTGATTGCTTATAACTTTTTTAGTTTTTGTTCTATTGCTGTTAAATTTTAACTGAATATCGAGCAAATCTAGGAATTCCAATTATTAAAATTTCTCTGGATTTGACTCTCTAAAACGTCATTATTAATTTTTTTAAATTGAAAAATAGGAAATACATATTTTTTGATCGAATAAAATGTTAGCGAAAACATTTTGAAGCAATCAAACAGGAATTAAAAGTAATAAGCTATCAAAATAGGGAATAAATACAAAGCAAGGATACGCAGTACATCCCGTCAGTAAAGGAAAGTGAATATTTACTCCCTCAGATTCTCACTTTATGGCTATTTTATGTATTGACTATATCGACAAGGCCTTAGTCAAAAGCAGCAGACATAGTATCCCTTCATTCTGAGAGTACTTACTCCCCCTAATGCTTGTTTTCTGGCAATTTTATTCAGGGCTATTTATTAGTGACCTACTCAACAGCCACAGAGATGTACAATGTAGTACTTTTATTTTAAGAAACAACAACCGGCAAAAAAGTGTATATTTAAAAATGCCAAACAGGAAAGCGCTGAATTATTCAAACATTGAATGCGACAACAGTAAAGATGCTCATGGACCAAGAAAGAGAAGAAAAAAGCCTGACAAGAGTCAAAACAAGAATCGATACACAGGTAGACTGGAAATACACAAGACACTAACTCTGTTTACGATAATGCGAAATGTGTGGTACATAGCAGGAAGAACATCGCAAACTAAACAAGACTAATCATACAAGCCACGGATGTTCTCAAAAGACATGCGAGTCTTTAAGTATCCCACACCGATCCCCATTTCCCAGTCACAGCGGTGAACGGGACACGAGTTTTGGGTGGCAGTCCATTGGTCCACACAGACGAAACAACCAATTAGGTTTTCACACGTCTTGCAAATCGTTGGCTCACGGCTAACCGCCATACAAACAGAACAGTGTAGAATTTCTTTCAGCGACGATTGAATGGCGTCAAGCGAATCCTGACTGGCTAAAATTCGCGGTTGTATTATATTTGCTATATCGGAAAATTGTGATAATAAAATATGCCTCTCTGCTGATGGTCCTGATCGCGACGCATTTTCTTGGCAACCTCTTTTGCAATCGCCTTCTCGCTTATACGGCGTTTGCGAGTAGCGGAAGAACACGGGACATTCTCATCGCTTGAATCCTCACTCGACCCATCAACCGCAGCTTGGGACGTGACCTTTTTCACGGCGAAGTAGCGGGAGGCATTGCCCGCCTGCTTCTGGCCAAAGTACCAGAACGCCAGTTCTATAACAAAGGGCGCTATCGTTTAAATGAGGCCTGAATGAAGAGATTGGGTAAATTTCAAGATATTTTATGTCATACTGAGAAGCACGAAATGATATATTAAGAGTTCTTAGGGGAATGGATAGCCCTTAAGCCCTTAATTTCCTTTTTCTGAGACACATTTATGAAGACCGCTAAAATTCATATAGAATAACAGAAAATTTGCAACGATATTATTTTAGATAGAGCCCGCTCGGTGTTTTGGTAAATAAAAGGAAAGTAAGAACGAATTCCTTACAANCTGCAACGATATTATTTTAGATAGAGCCCGCTCGGTGTTTTGGTAAATAAAAGGAAAGTAAGAACGAATTCCTTACAAATGTACTTATATTTACTTTTATTTTGTTTACCAAAACACCGAGCGGGCTCCAGGAGAAACTCAAGGCGACGGAGCGCGCGGGTCTCAAACCTTGGGCCCGACCGCGCTCCGCCCCGTCACCGAGCACACACTACACTAATAAGGCTCACAATGGCAGCCACCACGTGGTCCAAACCATTACAACTTCGATTACTAATTACATAAAGCGCGCCAAATTCAAATCTGTAGGAGCACGCCTACGGATTTATATAATTCGCATACATAAAATGAATAAGATTTAAATTTAGTACATGATAATTATTAGTCTTTTAAGATTGTACCTCGGGTCTTCTCATCGTCTGGAATGCGGATGCCGTACTTATCGGCGATTACATACTCTTCGAAGCCCGTTTTAAGCTGGAGCTTAGTGTTGACGGCCGTGACATTGCACTCAAACTCAGAGATCATTATGTTGGCCATGCTTTAAGCTGCCACGAATGCCGCGCTCGTAATGATACACTTTGATCGTCTTTGTGACGATCTCAGAGGGAGCGGGGCGAGTTGGCAATTGCCGTCGGTTTAGATGGACGCCGGGGGGCGGGATGCCCGTGCGGGCGCCGGGCACGACGCCAAACGGCGGCGGTATGGGAGGTCTAAAAACATGTCATCGAATTATCAGCTAAGAGAAGGGAACGAAGATATAGGTTGCTTAAATAGGCATTGAGTTAGAGAAATTAAACAATATACGGAGGCAGAATAGTGCGAATACTAATATTATACGAATACTGGGGTAGAAATTGAAAAAGATTATTTACCGTATTTCTTCCAATAGACGCCCAGGGCGTCTATTATTTCAACCTAGGCTAGAGGGGGGCGTCTATTGGAGGGAGGGCGTCTATTGGAAGAAATACGGTATTTAAATAAAAGTCAATAATATTCACCGTGCATTACTCGCGCTGAGTGGCGTGGAGAAAGAAGAAGAAGAAACTGGCGCAGACGCAACTACTCCGGTGCCAAGCACGGTGAACGGCTCCTGATGGGCGAGAATGCCGTCAAAACCACTATGATCGCTATTTTGCACCAAAACGATGAACTCTGCATCCATGAGCATGATCGTGTGGGGGACAAGGTTAAAGAGTTGGCCGAGAATGTCCGGCTTCACACTTCTGATTTGGAGTCTACGCTCCTCGCCATCAAATTGCAGACAAACAACATTATCCATCTTTCAGTGGATAATGGGGGGGGGGAGAATTGCTGAACAGCAAAGAAGGCAAGGGGACAAAACAACCGACCAGGAGGACCGCCAATGAGGAAGAATAATGATACACGCTAGTTGTGCAATATATACTCTATCATCTGTGACCTGTATTGAACTATAATTGCCCTCATTCTGTCAATGCTGTCACCAGCTCATCTTGGCAGTCTATTGCATTAAAGTAACTGCATTGTCATAGTCAGGGGACGGTAGGCACAGATATATAAAGGAAGGTCAACCCTTCACTCACCACTCCCTCACTATAGACAGTATACACAGAACTCAGCCCTTTTGCTTGTACTACTAGCCGATCCTAGCCAAAATGCCTGTTCTCCAGTGGCTCAATCCTGACTTTGTAAAAGATATCTTTGAGTCAAACACCTGTAGCACAATTGAAGAAGCAAGGAACTATATTTGCGAATCGTATCCACAACAGAAGAGCTTTACTGCCCGTACACTACAGATATTTATGCACGACAACGAGATCTCATACAAGAAGCCTCTATCAAAGGAGGAATTGGAAGAGCAGGTTAGCATAACAGATTCACATAACAATTTATAACTTCACATCACATTCTAGGTTCGTATAGCGACTACAGAGATCGGTGGCGTTGCTGGTCGGAAAGCCATGCAGGGCTACTTGCGCTCTAAAGGCATTCAAGCTTTGCAAAAGCGTATTAGCAATGCACAGAAGATTGTCGGTCAGGTCTACTTCGAAAATCGCCGACAGGACATCCAGCATCAGTTGAATCCCAAGCCCTACCAAGCGACCTGCTTCGGATACAACCTCCATTTCGATCAAAACGAGAAGTTGGTGGAGTACGGCATTGTCTTCGTCATGGCAGTTGATGGCAAGTCTGCCTTCATTACGCGCGCATCGATTATGCCTCGCAAGAATAACATCACGATATACGATCAAGTGTTTGCGGCATCGGTGGTGGATTTCGGCCTGTGGGACCAGACGATTCAAGACTGCGGCCGAGAATTCTTCCTGTCGATCTTCATCCAGGACTATCTGAAAGATTTTCGCGTAAAGCCAAACACCGAAAGAACACGCCCACCTTTTCGACAGGTGACTTCTTGCAAGGTGGGTCAATTTTTTCGTGAGGTAAACAAGCGAAATACAAAACGATAGGATCAATAAATATCACCGTAAATATTGTCTATTATATACAATATATATTTCATTGTTTTGTCAGGAAGGTTGTGTTAGCATAGTAAGTAAAGATTTAATTTTTTTTAAATACTTGGAATAATTCAGTGCATACAGTGATCAAGACTGCAAGGGTCAGTAACGAAAAAAGAGGGAAATGGTAGTAACAGTTTACACTATAATTATTAATTTCAATTCATATTCAGAACAATCGAGTTGAGCGCGTTTGGCAGGAGGTGAATGCCCGCGTTTGACTGCCGATCAAGCACGCGTTCGTTGAAATGGAGGAGAACGGCATGCTCAACCGCCTTGACCTGACCCACTTGTTTGCGACCAGCATTGTGGGATGCTCTGTCGCCAGAGTACTGTACCAGCGCTTCGTCAACGGCTGGAACAATCGTTCCGTACCTAGTAAGAGAAAGGGATAAACTTAATGGGAGAATTGAGAAATAAAAATATATTTATAATTAATGTAAATATGAGATAAATATAATTTATACATAACAGTCTGTCTCTTTGAGAAAAACTGATTCTGGCGCAGTACATCCTAAGCAAAGGAAACTTCATCTTGCCGGCCAGAACGCTTCCAACAGCAGCTGCAGCTACTGAGCTCTACAGAAGTACTGGTGGACAACTGACAGATAAGTCCCAGTTCGGTGAAGATCCCTTGTCTGCTAGCCCCGAGAAGCAGGAGCGGAGGGATGCGATGTTTTGGGACGAGATCAACACCACTTTTGGTGGAATTGAAAACATCACAAATCATACGACCAACCACCAGTATCACCTTCTGCAGCAGGCTGTGATCAAATTCATCGAAATCGGACTGTTTGTGGCTTCGCAGTAATTGATGACACACATTGTGCACAGTTTTTTGACCACATTGTACTCTCACTCACCCACAGCATTTAGCACCTTTGTACTGCTCATACTAATAAATTTTGCTATGTTTACAATATAACATAGTTCAGGGTACCATATTGTACTTGTTGTAGCGTGATGAGCTGGTTCCAAGTGGAGAGGGAACAGTCAGTTTATAGAGGAAACAATAGCGAGAGAGAAAGAGAGACAGCAAGAAAGATCTGGCCTAATAATGCGAGAGACAATGAGCGTGAGAAGCGAACATCTTGACATGCAACAGAGAGACAGCAATGACAGAATACCGCAATCCAACGTGGATCCGGAAGAGCCGCGAGATTCAAATTATGATCACTTTAGTGATCTCCAATAGTACTTTAAAAAAGGGGGTCAATCAGGATCTCAGAGATTAAGATCTACCTCCCCCTAATCGCCCTAGATTACTTACCCCTATGCTCGCCTTGTCCGTGTGCCTTAGGGCCAAACTGATTTTACGCTGGGAAAATGAAATTAAAACAGATTTTGGGCCTTGATATTTGTTTTTTGTTTTTTTGCGCCGAGTGAAAAACAGATTTCACCTGTTTTTTGATATTTGTAATTTGATTTTGAGGGTGGCTTGTTTTTTGTTTTTTACCGCCTAACAAAAATCAAAAAACAGATTTCAAGCCTTAATATTTGTTTTCACGCTGGCTGAGACTGACAGTCATTCTCTACCAATCGTCACTAACCGCGCGCCAGACGATGCCCCGCCCATAAGCCAGACAAGCCCCGCCTACCGCCAGTTTTCGCGCACAACTTACTCCATAGATACCCTATTTCTTCCAATAATAGCCCCCCTCTGGCCTAGGTTGAAAAAATATTCGCCCACCCTCCAATAATCGCCCACCCCCCAACAATCATCCCCCTTCAGAGTCATAAAAACAATAAAAGTCTGTGCAGTGAAGGTCAAAACTGAACCCCCATTCACTTTCCACTACTAATACTGCTTCATCTCTTTATTTATGACTAATATTATATATTAAAGTAACGATTGTAAAAGATAGGTGCCCTCTCTCCAACGAGCGCCTTCACTCAAACATCGGTCGAAATAATAATCGCCCATCCTCCAATAGTCGCCCACCCTCCAATAGTCGCCCCCCTCAAGCCAGGGTTGAAATAATAATCGCCCTGGGCGATTATTGGAAGAAATACGGTAGGAGGGCTGTAATGGGTACAGGGAATTTTCCCTTTTTGCGGGAACTCCACATCCCCATTCCTGTCCCCCAAAGTTCCCTGTCATCAAAATTTCCTATCTCTGAAATTGACCCATCCCCATTACAGCCTTAACAAAGATGAGAGCGGCAAGTAAGTTTTGATCTTCATAATTTTATAATTGCATATATTTAAATTTTATTTAGCATTTTCAATGACATTCTTATATAAGGGCCGATTGGTGTAGTGGTCTAAAAACCATCACTCATCAGTCTCGAGGACGCGGGTTCGATTCCCGCTGAGGGCGGCCCCACCCAACCAAGGTGCTCC
>NIUQ01003887.1:0-15652 GCA_002796945.1 Plectus sambesii
TGTTCGAGGAATGCACCGACCGCGAGCAGACCTCCACGCCCCTGCCCAGCGCGCCTCGCCCCGGCGAGTGCAACAGCGCCAACCGATCTAGAGGTGAGCTGCGTTTATTGAAACTCTTGCGATTATCGTTTAGCTCCGTCCAGTTTGAACAATTTTCAATCAGTTTATGTAAGTAGTGCGCAGTGAGCTTTGCTGCTGGTGGAGGGGGATTTGCGACTGGCTGGTCCGTACATGCGAACATGCGGTCCATCCCACGACTTGTTGAACATGCTCAGAGCCTAGCTTGCGATTGCCGCGCATACGTAAATGTGTATGAAAACTGTTCCAAGCGCCGCTTTCAAGCCTCCTTGTACGCAGCACTCAGCGATGATGGGTTTATAGAAATTTCACTGCCAGAAGGAGCTGGCGTGCACTCAAATGAGCATTCTTAATTAACGCAATCGTAGTCGCGTTGTACGCCGCTGTCGGCCGCACAGCATCGCGTAGCACCGCGTAACACGCGTAATCTGGTCGAGCTCTGCCGAAGCAGTAGTGAGTTAGAGTAGAGAGAGTAGAAAGCGGGCGATTACGGCCGTCCTGGCGGCGTTCCGGAGCAGTCGGCGCTCAATTAGCGCGCCGTCAAGTGGCCGGCGGTCGGCCTCTGCGGGGGAGGGGAGGGTGGCGAGCCGAGGCGCTCTTTCCCGCGCTGTGCCGCTAACGTGGCGCACTGCGCCTTCCCCCCGTCCCCTCTCCCTGCTTCGACCCACTTGTCCCTCTCTCTCTTACTCAGTCGCCCACTATTTCGCATCCGACGTTTGCATATTCGACAGCAGTGCAAATAGGTCGTTCACAGCACAGACGGAGAAGTTTGAAGTTCCCGCCATAAAAAATGCAATTCGTCGCGGTTTGTGGTCGCATTGTTGGGGAGCACTGTGAGGAAATGAGACTGCAGAGCATTTTAGTGCTGCCAAATGACATGCCTAAGCACTCTAAAGCTGCTTTCACGATTAGACACAGTTCATCGCGACTAAAACTAGCAAGCATTTGCAATAACTGCAAATTCGCCCAGGTTTTTGCTCTTTTACTCTTTAAAATGACCACACTGCTTATGGGAGGACGTCTAAACGCGTGTCCCTTGCGAGGGAACCGAATGAAGCGATATTCTCACGGCCCTAGCCACTTCACACTTCATCACGTCACCACATCACCTCTGTAAACAGATCGCTTGAAGTGTCGAGAGGGCGCCGTGTCTTTTTCAATCACTCTCTACAGTTGCCGATGGGGCGTCATTCGCCCCCGGGGGCCCTGCGGTGTTACGGCAACTTAACGCTGCCCAGACGCAACACAAGCCGTCAGTATTGCGGCTAGTCCGATTGACGTCGGACAGGGGAAGTATCGCTTTTTGCAGCAGACTCTTGAGTTGCTCTCAAAGAGTATTCTGCATATTATTCGCAGTTTTGAGGATGAATGAACTCATACACTTGCAGTTTTGAACCAGGGGGCTCATATTATTGCCCTGCAGACTCGCTTTTGCACAGAACGCTTCTTTTATCTGCAAGCTTGCGAGCCAACTGCATTATAATGCAGCGGCTTTCATCTATGGTAATCAAGAGTAGCATTAAAAAAGTTCAATTGTAAATTAAGCATACACAATTTTACGCTGTAGGAGTAGCAAATCTAAGATTCCCCTTGTAAAGAACGCATAAAGATCGCTTTATTCGTTCAGAATCAAAACAGCAGTTATCGATTAACGCGTTGTCCAGCGGCTAATCTGAGCTCTTCAGTGTAAATCTGATATTCCCGGGAACAAACATTGCTGCTTCCTTGAAGTGCCATTAAACTAACTGACTTTGCTTTCTTGCCTTCACAGGCCAAGTTTGTCCCGTCGGTACGTTTAAACAATTGAAACGTGGTGCTCTGTAACGTCACTAGTGTGTTCATGGTGTTTGTGGCCTAGCCTGATTCAAGCAAGCGTGTTTGCACAGTGCACCGCAATGTAACTTCGGGATTATTTATACGTCTGAACAAAGTGTACACTTGTCACTTTTTAACAAAACAGTTATTTACTTGCACTTTTAAATATCTTTGTACTCTCTATTGGTCACTTTTTACGCACTGTTAGTACATTTTACCAGAAGTAAAGGGCTAGAGGATAAATTCGTCAAATTGGTGAAACAAGAAGTGTTTGTTGTTTAGAACTGTTTGATACGGACATCAAAAGGAACATCCATTCAGACGTATAAATATCGCTTTAGTTGCAAATGCATTGCATCAGAAATGGCCACTGGCACGCATTGGCTCAGCTCAAAAGACTGCACAACGCGTTTTTTTCATATCAGATGTCCTTTTATTCTTTTTGCTTGAATGCTTTCTTGACCGAAGACATTTTATCGCTCTTTTTAGAGAATTTCTTCACTTTTGGTGTTCCTGTTGAGATCATTATTGACTGTTTTGTGGCATGTAGACTGCTGCGCCTGATTCTATTGCAATAGCATAGTGCATCGTAGTATGACTATTAGCACTTGTCGGCGATACAGCTGCTTATTCGTAGCTGTTTGTTTCGATTACCTTGTTCAGTGCAACAGTCGTGCATATCTGGATTGCACCGGAACCTCTTGAACTCGATTCACTCTTCCCCGTTTGCGATTGTCCAGTTAAGGTTCAAGCGCACTTTTTCAAAACGACTCAATTATCATCGCAGAACGTTGGCATTTTGCCGGAGGTCACAAATAGTTTTGTGCGGTGAGCATGGCGAGGGGGATGTACGGTGAATGGAACGCAATTTGGCCGGGGGTGTCGCGCTGGTCAACTGTTCCGGCTACGCGCGCTGACACGCGGCGGGGGCGGGGGGATGTGACACAATTTGCGGGCCGCTCGCAGTCGCCGCCGCCGTCCTCCTCATCGGCTCTCTCTCTCTCGCCGTCCGGCGGCAGCGAGCGGCGACCGCCGTCTGTCCCCCCACCACGTTTGTTGCAAACGTCCGCCGCCGTCAATAGAGGGGTCGAGTCCACACAGCAACAAGATGGTTGCGATGGTGAAGGAATGGAGGGAGATATTGAGGACAATTGACAGAGCAAAAGGATGGTTTTGATATTGACGAAATTCAGCGAGATATTGAGGACGTTTGACGGAACAGCGGGCTGGTTTTTAAAGAGAAACTTAGCGAGATATTTAGGACGTTTCACATGACAGGGAAGAGAAAGTGATTTGCTAAGTAGAGCGCGTAGAGCAGTTTTTAGTGAAATAACGGGTTTGCGTGGAGATTTTTTAGCTAAAAATGGGGCACTTTTTGATCTGTCTGAATAAGGCGATTGCATCGCCGAAAAGCGGCCTAGTAATGGTTCGGGGCTGCTGTATTCCCACGCAGTGTAATGGGATTTTTTGCCGTATTACCTTAACACCTGCATTGTATCCCACGTTTGTGCGGCTTGTTTTCCCATCCGTTCTCATTGATAGTCCAATGTAGCTCAATTCTGCTTCAGTGTAGAGTAAACAAGAATTAAAATTCTAGTATACTGCCGAATTTGTTATGGTTAAAATCCCATATCATAATTCGTGACGTCGGNAGCTCAATTCTGCTTCAGTGTAGAGTAAACAAGAATTAAAATTCTAGTATACTGCCGAATTTGTTATGGTTAAAATCCCATATCATAATTCGTGACGGCAGCTGCTATATAGCATGCTAGCCGCTAGATGCTTTAGCTATTATCTACACATAACTCGGCTCAATTACTCTACAACTCAATTTCTCAAGCATTCTAAAAAAGTGCAGTAAAAAACGCGAGTGTCTGACAACCTTGCTCTTAGGCGCAGAGAACGCACCGAACACAATCCGATCGCTGATGTCGGCGTGTCCGCCACAAACGTCGGCCGCCATCGGCGAGTAGGGGTCGACCTTTCGGCCGCCACCGACCGATCGGGACCGCCGACGACGGCGGACAACGGTCGACGCGTGGACGGCCATTTCCTGTCTTCTCACCGCGCTCCTTCCTGCTCGCCTCGTGTATGTTCGTGCGTCCTCGCTCGCATTATGCGCGCGCNCTCGTGTATGTTCGTGCGTCCTCGCTCGCATTATGCGCGCGCACGAACGGAACACTCTGATCCTTGCCGAAATAATGCGTTATGCGCATATTTGATTGCTCTGATCATTTGCCACAGTAATGCGTTACGCCACCGCGACCTGTCGGCGTACCTCTTAGAGCGGCACAAAATCCATCCTCGAAAGGAAAGACTCTTTGTTGTCCATTCAAATCGGCCCACTTTTTCGTCCGCTGGCCCGAGGAAACTACGCTCAAAGTTTTTTTTACTTAAGAAGGAAGATTTATGCCCCGCTGAGAGGGAGAGAGATTTAAAACGTATCATCCGCGCCAGTGAGTAGAAAAACGTTTTCATGGTCATGCCATTGAGTTTATAATTTTTTACGATCTCCAACTTAGTAAGGATGTATTTCTATTCGAAAAGGGGCATTATCCAAGCCAACTCTGTATGGAAAATATCCTGCTCGACTTTAAAACCGTCATTATTAAAGTGGAAATTGAGTAGTTAAAGTTGGGAGTGTGACAATGGGAAACGATTAGTAATTTATTTCTTGCTCACACTCTCGCATAACCGTACTCTATTCTTATGAGAGATTGGTGATTGGTCAGAAAACTGCGAATAACCGGAGAATGACCAATCACCGCGCTTGCAATTCTGCAAATTCAATACTTTTGAAATAGGCCGTTGACCAATACTTTCGTCTGTAGAGCAACGGAATAGAAAGATTCAATACAATTCATTGCACGATGATTGGCGAATCGTCAACACACCATACCTACACCCTCCCCTCTTATGTCGGCGGCGCCGCTGTCCCGCCATCAAAACACTTGTCCATTTACGCGCGCCCCTCTCACTTCCTTCACCTTCATTCATTCGCCGCACGCCACCAGTGTCCTTTTCATTGGTGATCGACATTTCATTGGAGCGCGCCGCCGTCCCTTGTTGACTGGTAGCGGGGAGGGTCGCAAGGAGAACGCGTGCGGTTGCAGTCTTACTCGCAATTTTTGCATCAGTAAGAACATATATGATTCTGGAAACAGGCACACAATCTTCTAGCGTAAAGCATGATATGTGTGGAAAACGTTAATTCGGTACATGAAGAGAAACGCATCCTAAATAGAGTACAACAGTAATCACGAGTGCACGATATGAAAATGAATGCTTTGTTCGCATGATCAATGCACTATATAAGTTGACATTGTTTGATTTTGTTCCGTTTAACGTTCAGCAAATGTTGGTGGAAATTTCGTCCGTGACTCTGAAATTAAAGTCAATTGTAACGCAGTAGGCATTGCTTGAAACAGATGAATGATAAATTGTTTTCTTTCAGCCTATATCAAGATCGTGGCTGCTATGCTCATCATTGCCGGCCTGATTACGGTAGCGGCTATAATACTAAACGTGCTTGGGCTGAGTAGTAAAGATTTTCATCGCAAGTACCTCTACTACAAGATTGCTACCTACTTGGCACTTATTGCTGGTTCGTAATTTCATCTTTGTCTCAACTATGGTAGCGACATTTTAGCGGTGTCGGCACTATCGGTCATACTCTTTTTAATATACTATAATCACTTTATTCCATTTGCAGTGCTGCTGGAGCTCGTGAGTTTGGTGGTGTTCCCGGTGTGCTTCTACTTGGAGATGAAGGAATGGGGCCAGCGCGATTGGGAATTCGACTGGTCGTATGGCGTGGCTTGGGGCTCCACCCTCTTCACCTTTGGTGCCTCCTTGCTGCTCATTTGTGACAAGGAGCACGAAGAAATATACTACAAGGAGAAGACTATCTACAGTCCCCCGCCCGAGCTCAAATAAAACTGCCCTCTCTCTCTCTAATTGTAGACCGCGTCATGGCACTTTGGCTTAGTGTCAGCACATCTTGGCATAGCGCCATAATGAAATTTATAGTATCTTTGCTGTGCGCGCGGCGAGTTTCAATGCATAGCTTTTGTGGCTTTTTACGTAGCAAAGCGCAAGTAACCTAACATTTTTAAATTCCCGCATTACCTGACGAATTGTTATGGGATTGCGTATCTCGCCGCGAACAGTACGGTTTCTCCCTGATTATCTGCTTTGCCAAAGCGCCCTAACGCGGATATATATCATCGTATCTTTGTAAGACGCAGTCTTTTTCTTCATATGTACAGAGATGATGTGTTCGGTTCTCTATTTTGTTGGCGCTAATGACGCATTTATCAAATTAATTATTTCGTTTCAAATTTTCTCCTCTTATGTAACTTCGTATCGTAAACGTTTGCAATTCCCGCGTTAACTGAGAGCTTGTCGACAGCAATTTGCGACTTCTATTTTAGCAATAAGAGCTCTTTTGATTTGATATCGATTTGTTTGATAAACGTCTCACATGCGCTAATGTTAGTTTTCTTTTCGCCCTCTCTTGTCGTTTGCACTCTAATAGATGATGCGTTGTTTGTGAATTTTTTGCAATCATTGAGTCTTCGTTAATTTTCAATTTAAGCGTCCATCAGTGGAGTACGGCAATCGTTGAATGTCCTCGATTAGGCCAATATTATTGGCTCGCATATTTGTATGATTTTGACCGGAAATTGTGATAATGAGCAGATATCCATGTGTATTCATTGCGCGCAGCATTTACACAAACATTTCGCTACAGTCTGCGGTCGGATACTGGCTTGACTCGATTTTCTTATATATCATACGCACTTTCGTTTGCCTTCAACCTACGAAATGTATGCGAATGTCTACATCCAAAGTCTAGCCTCAATTTCAATGTCATACTGTAGTAAAGTTGAGAAGAGCGCGATTGGTGATAATCTATCCTGTGTGAATGTGACGTTTTCATAGCCTTGTTCAATAGAACCGGTACGCATATTGGTTTGATTGGCATGCACATGTATTGTTCTGTGAATCGATGAGTTACTACAGAGCAATGTTATCGTCTTGGGCTCAGTATTTTATCCGTAATACCCTCATCTGATGATGTTATGCTACGACGCGAATTGCATGGTTTTTTACACCATTTACACTAAAATTAGGACACTTTTCACATTGTTTTGATTTGGAATATGTCCTTGTTGAAGTGGAAATGGTACAATAATCACGGCTGCTCATTCTTACATAACGCTTAGTGGGCATGGCAAATGAATGCATGTAGACAAAAACGATTCCTTTATGATAGTCGAATCCACGATCTTAATATTTTGCCCTCACTGCTCTACGGACTGAGCTAAATAAGGAATGAATAGCCTTTGTGACTAATTCCGTACCCCTCTTGCGGCTTTGATCAGAAGTATTTGTGTGGCAGTGGCAAGAGCGGTTTCTCTCGTCAATTGGTGCTTGCGAGTCCCACTATTCCATCTTCTCTGCTTACATCTTGCTATTATCATCCAGTAATTCTGTTTTATACAAAAGACATTGAAGTTGGTCAATCTTCAGTGTTTCTACTCTGTTGTAATCTTTTTTTCAAGTCGATTCCTCATAGATGTCTCGTACAAATCCACCCTTGCTCTGATCGCTGCTACCGCAAGGCTACGGTACTGCATTGTTGGCAGAGGCCACGGGGGTCAGTTGCAAAAAAATACTCCAAAAATGCTTACCACTGAAAACACAATTGTCGTTTTAAAATTGTTATCGTGTCCCATGTAGCGTTTTACTTCCTCAGTTTCAAAACAGGACGCCACTCCTTTATGTTAAAATCGATGGGGGACGGCGGGAATATTGACTTAGTGCGAAAGTTGCGCAGTTGGGAAGATGCGATTCAACTTCAGGCAGTACGGTATACCTCCTCGATCATCAGTTCGATAATGTGTTCCATGATTACGAATGTTTTCTTTTTCGGACAACTGTTATACATCCACATCATCCCACTGTATGAAGCTTTAAAATAAAAAATTTGCCTATTCCATAGTATCGCACGGGCCAGTTTCACGCAAGTTCAAATAGCTTAGTGTGATATTTCAGCGACATTTTACGTCATATTAGTAGAAATGGGAGGCATAAGCTGCTGAGTTCATTCTCTGCAAATAGTTTTCGTGAAGTAGACTTTTCCAAAAAAATATTCAGAAGAATTGAAATCTCGCGATCAGCAAAATTTTCAGGGCGATGGTAAAATAGTACGGTGTGCAATCTGAAATGATGGCAGTTTGAAGGAAGAACAACTTCAAAGAGCCCAGGGCATTCAACGTTTGACGCCTCTGCCCCAAAAAACCCGCAAAACGCTTATCCGCTTCAAACGTCAATACCGACATTCATTTTTGTATGAAAGGCAACAAAAGCGTTCCGTAATCGTCGCGTTTCGAACCCGACATTCGACGTGATTTTGGCGGAGAGAGGTGCAAACAATCACGTGTGAAGAGGACGGAGCAGTCAATGAGATCGGTCAAGAGCGTGGCGGGTTGGCTGTCCGTCCCGCATTTCGCGCTTCGACGAGACTGACCCACAAATCCCGCGCATCGAGCGCGCTTCACTTTGTCCCACCCGCGTCAGGGTCGGTTGGAGTTCAATCGTCCTTGTTGACACGCCCTTTCCGACACCTAACTGATCGGTGTCAAATGGATGTGTCGAACGACTGACCGAAGCGGCCGCAAAATAAGTGTTCGAACAAATTGTGCTCGGCTGCGACGCGTTTGTTGTCTGGCGTTGCGGGTCTTTTCGCGAAAGGTTGAACCGGTGCTCGCGCATTCAACTGTCGTACGTCGCCAAAGTACGGTATTCAACTCCTGATTTTATCGTTGATTTTTACTATTTTTGATAGCTTTAAAGTTTATATTGACACATAAGCTTTATTTTATTCAAGAGAGCTTTTCAGCTGAGAATTATTTATTTATACTGTTATTCTGCACTCAGTTTGATTAAAAATGTTGGCGCGAACTTGAATTCACAACGGCTTCCAAGAGTCAGTTGTTAAACCATGATAAACAGTATGACGTTGCAACCATTCTGTAATGCCTGCTTTAAAGTGGGTGGAGAATTCTTTAAGTTTATGAAAGCGAGTAATAAAGTACCTTAGCACATTTTGAATCACTTTAACGTCACATGAACTTTTATCGGTTTCTCGACGGTTTGCCATGCTTTACTTTGACTCTATCTCGACGTCAAAAGCAACGTATACCGCAGTAATGTGTAATCGATATTTTTCTATACAGTTTCAAACAGTTTACTATGACAAATGGTCAACATCATCATTCGCTCATAGTTGTCGCACACAGCGTGAGTTAGTTATTAATACCATGTGATCGTCGTCGATGGCACGAATGTACGCTCATCGCCTGTCGCCGCTCCGACCGCCCTGGGTGGTCGGTACGATTCCAATTCCACCCACCATTTACATTCCCCATCCATCTGATCTGGCGTGTCGACGACGCAGCGCTTGATTGAAGGGGTTGCCAGCTGACCACCCCACTGCCGCTTTGTTGGAACTGGCGCTCGCTCGAGGGTGTCGGAAAAAGAAAACGAGACGGTTGCATATTATATTTCGCTCCAACCAACTGGGTTGGAGCTGGCTGCCGGCGATGGCCGTGACTGGCCGATTCGGCGGTCGTCCGTTCACACATCACTCTCTTCTCCAGATGTCGTATTTCGCCGCCGTCCGGCGCATGTCGCGATTCTTTTGTGTCGCCTAAAGAGAGTGATAATCGAACGCCGCGTTGCGCGTCTTTTGAGTGACGATTTATTGGTGCTCTACAAAATTCTCAGTCATCGATTGCTTCGACTTCTTCGGAGGAGGAAAAATAAGTTTATCGATTATTATCTTGCTTTTTAGGTGGAAATTCGCTGGGAGACGCGGGGTTCGCTCAGCACTATCGATCACGTGCGTCCGATATGGGCGATCGCCGGCCTTTGGCTGCTATAAAGTATTTGTTGCTCGTCGTCATCGGCGCCATTTTGCCTGCAATCGTCGAGTCCATCGCCATCAACAACCACATCTTAGGTAAGCGGAAATGAAACAGTCGCTGTTTTATCACCAAAACGAACAGAGGTTCACTGTCATATGTGTGCACTTGCTTCTGCTCTTTTTTATCTTAGTCGCGAATTGAGGTACAACTATTGATGTGATTCACTAAGTACGAGGATGATGTGCCTCTCAAGTCCGAAATTTAATAGTTAATAACCGATGAAAGCATGCTCCAGGTTGAAAGTATTTTTAAAAAATGCACTCAGTTGTTTTGTTGCATAGCATCACTGTGATTGAGACTATTGCAACTTGAAAAAGTTACACAGTTTTTTAGGCCAGCCGGAAGTGGTCTGTCTCGAGGAGGGAGTGCGCGTGCTGATTAACGTCGAGCGGCCATTCCATGGGCACGTCTACGTGAAGGGTTTGTTCTACACGAGCGGCTGTCATCTCGACCTGACCACCGATCTGCAAGGCACGCAGGAGATCGTCTTCGACATCCCCTACCGCAGCGAATGCAACGTGCGGCGCTCGCGATCGGTTGGTTTTTTCAAAATGGCAATTGACGTTTGCTATGTCAGAGCGGTACTAGTCCGGTATTTGATGAAATGAAACAGGGGCCAGTAGCGTTAGGAGAGAAAAATATGGTATTTCTTGAGTAAAGCCTTTGGGCACTGGACTCCCGGGAGAATTAGGAGAATGCTGGAATCCTGCCCCTAATCGAGTTCATGTTCTTTAATGAGGGTGTATGAAAACTAATTAGAGCCTTTTGATTTGCGTAAGCCATTTCATCTTGCATGAGAAAAATCGTAGTTTAAGAACGGTAGCACTAATTTTTAGCGTCTCTTACCTCACGCTACCGTCGATTGTTATCGCTTGAAATAAGGTTATCGAGCATCTAATTTCAGCTCAATCCTGCTGGTATTTCCTATCGAACTACAGTCATCCTACAATTTCATCACTTGGTTTGTGTTTCCATTTGCATTTTTTGTTTTAAACACAACTTTAGCTGTACTTTGCAAAGATTTTGCGATATAGATTACAGAAATTTTGCCACTTGTTTGTGTGCATGCGTTCTATGAGAAAATGTACTGCTCAAATATATGAATGTTGAATTCTGTTAGAAAAAATAACATCCTTTGTTTAATTGCTATTTTGCAGTTCTTGACGAAGGTGGATGGTGCGTACAGCGTTACTTGCTTCTATCAGGTGATACATTAATCTTTTTTGCAGTGACTGCGAGTGTAGCGCTATAATAAGTAAAGCAAGGTCTACCGTTGAAAATAAAAAGGATCACTTGGTCACTCGCATCTATTCTTGATTTTAAATTTGCATTGATGAAATTAATTACAGGAATCAGAGAAGCAAGTCAGTCAGCGCGTCGAAGTCAGGTACAAAAGAATCTTTGGGAAAGTTTTGTTATGCGCTAACCTTTGTTGTACAGCATGCTGCCGACCACTGAATTAGTGAGTTACCAGGAAATGCCCGCATGTACCTATCAAGTGTTGTCCGGATCAATCGACGGACCGCCAGTGCGGCATGCGAGGATTGGCGATAAACTTATCCACAAGTGGACCTGCGAACCAGGTAACCAGTATAGATCTAATATTTGACACCATGTGCGTCCTCTGTGACACCTTACGATCGGCCGCTTACAATTCAAAATGAATGATGGTTCAAAATGATATGAGCAGCTGTGGTACTGTTTTTTAGCTTTCGAGGCCATTATTGTATCTACTCGCTCTTATTATTAAGCCAAGCACTATGACCAATGACAAATTTGCGACTCAGCACGCGTTTGTAGCCGATCACCGGCAACGGTTCGACGTTTGGCGAACTTTAGTGGTCGCAAACGGATGCAAATAATTAGCCTCAATCGTAGCCAATCGCGTCATTGTTGACCCCGTTCGCGGCCGATAGTGACTGCATCATTGCTGATGCGCCTTTATGGATACAAAACTATTGATTGAATGGCCCTGCACTTATCTGCGTTTATGTGCGACATTCGGTCATGAAATCTGTCGAGATGTGAAACGATACTTGGACTTGGAAAAGAACTTATCAAAAACGAGTCCTAGTTTAGCATGCATTTGCTTCATTTATTACTTGATGAACAAGATATTACGTGATATTAGACAAAATTGATATGTCACGCAAGAGACAAAAAGGATATTGTGCATGGAGAGTTAGGAGCTTAGAAAATAACTAAAGTTTTAAGTGACGTTATAATCATACATTTATGCCGTGTCTTGGATTAAAAAACATTAAAAAACACCCGAGCGAGCTGATTCGGTCATCGTTCTGTGTCGAGCGTGAGAAAATGCTCAAGCGAACAGTTGATCGAGCCAGTCCTTCATGCGATGAAAATAAAAGATAAATCAGAGGCGTTTTTTAGTTCTTACTCCCTCAGGAATTATTTGCAAACATACTGAGCGGTCGTTTCAGGGCCACACGGCATTCTCGTTCACTCTTGCTTCGCCCGCAATGGAGTCGGCACCGAGTACCGCCTACTTGACGAACGAGGGTACGTCTATAGTTTTCACTTATTGATCGCGACAGAATACTTTGATGCGCCAGCGTTGAGTTGGGAGATTCAATTGAATTGTTTCTTGAGGAAGGTTAATGGTATTTCGCGAGGGACAAATGACGAAAGACAGAAAAGATAACCAAAATTTAAAGGTGATTGTGGTTTTCGATGAACGTTCTTTTTTGCAGCTGCGCGATTGATCCTGTAGCATTGGGGCAGCTGACCTACTCAAACGACCTATCGATGGCGCACGCAGAAGTGCACGCGTTCAAGTTTGCCGATCAAATGCTTGTCCACTTTCAATGTCAGATCACCATTTGTACCAAAGTGGAAAATGGCTGCGAAGGCATCTCGGTTGGTTCACTATTCGTTTTTAATTGAGATATATATTGAGAAACTTTAACGCACTGCATTTAAGGGCTTTTCCTATAATCAAAACGGTCTGAAGCGGAAAGAGGAAATGAAATATCGTAGCTTATATTGATTCCGATTAATACAGCGCGATTTGACAGTTTTGCTGAATTGTTTATCAACTCTAGCTTTAATGCTCTTTCAATTATTCAGTGCGCAAACAAGCCTTATAATGGTGAGACCAAAAGTCGACTTTTCAATTAACCGATCAAAGAATTTTGAGTGCAACTGACACGACCTTGACAACACTTCTCTCTGCAAGTCTTAACGTTTTGCTAAACTTTAAAAACCATTTTCGCTTAGTATCGCTCATAGGAAGAATGAATACGGTATGTCCTAATCGACTGCAGCGTACCTTTGCATGAGTTTCCATCAGTGTTCTCCGAATACTGCGCCTTTTAATTGAAAATAACGGAGCATGATTGTTATGAAAAAGTGCCTATGTGCCGATTTTGCGTTTGTACTGTAAGCGTTCGGCGAGTTAGAATTGTTAGAAGCCATGCTCTCAACGACAAAGTTTGACTCTAGAGCAATCCTGTCGTCGACTTAAAATAACTCTGCGATACATTTGCGTACGAGTATCTATTGTTAGCCATTTCAGCCGCCAACTTGTCAAATCGATTCAAACCTGCCGCCACCCGTCATAATCGAACGGCCCCAATACCAACGACCACAAGATCATCTGGCCAGTCTGCAACACGACCAGGAGGGTTCGTTGAATTACAGTCCTAAACGATTCTCGGTGGATAACAAAGTGATCGATTATAGTCAACATTGCGACTGAAGAGGACCATTCAGCAACGACGGAAAATCCAGAATTTCTTCTTTCTCCTTCTCCGCCGCCTCTCAACGACGGTCACGATGACCCTGATGGTCCTGATCGTCGCCTGAATTCGGTCAAGGAGTCGTACGCTTCCGCGAAACAACCGCTCCTCGACCATCCTCAGCCGACTTATCGCCTTCCACCACCACCGCCGCGGACACATGCGCCTTCTACACCATATTCTCTCCCACCTATTCCGCTCGTCGGATCGCACGAAGATCAGCACTCGATTGAGCTCGAAAGGTCCCGCGATAACTCGCGCGAACACGAGCCACGAACTGACCTTTCACCGACCGTGCAACGGCGACGACCGCAGCCTGCTTATCCTTCCTTCCGCAAAACGGCGACTTCAGCAAGGGCGCCGCCCCTACCGCCCCTCCCATCAACGCCGCCCGAATATGGCAGGCCTCAAACTCCTGCACCGTATCAGCAGGATTATTATGCACTCCAAGAGACGCAATATCATCACTCACCACCTCAGACATTGCAATACAATCCTCATTCAGGGTCGCATTACAGTTCTTCCATATCTCGCTCTCCTCCAATTCCACCGCTGCCGCAGGAAATTCAACACACCACCAACGAGGAGGCGTCAATCGTTAGACATAACATCATCGCCCCAGCAGTGAACGTTATTGATCCAGTCAGCCAATCGCTGAACAGTGTGAGTCGGCTGCCACCAATCGACGGAGAGGAGCTTACAGATGGACGCGGCGCGAACTTGAACATGGGACCGCCACCGCCAGCGTCAGGGTTCCGGTCGGGACGTGTACATATTCAAGAAATGCAAGTCAATTCGTCCGAAAACAATGACGTCGGAAATGTTTTGACGACGACTGTTCCGCCAACGCTTTTGACGGTTTTCAGAGGTGCTCTATGTGTTACTTCTTTTACTAATTCTGTTTGATGTTTAATCAATATAAGAATATAAAATAGAATCAGCTATTATACCTAAATCTCATTCACCAATCGCAGTTCCTGAGTGATTTTCACAAAAAACACACAAATGCCCTTGTTGCAAGGAAATTACTAGAGGATTACTTTTGCTGATGATGCTTTATTATGGAAACCTGACTGTATCGGCTAAGAGGTTTTGTGAAATCCTATTTAATGTTGAGAGTGCTGTAGGTAAGCGTGAAATTGTGGATCTTTCAGCTCGTCGCATGAGGTCGATTAGCGAGCAGGCATCAAAGAGGATGAAGAGTGGGACAGAGGCGACGAAGAGCGCAAAGAAGGCGGTAAATAAATTATTTCACCATTCATCCGATAAGGACGTACATCAGGCCAATGACGTCGAGAACGACAAGCTCCAGCTGCTCAAGCTGCGAGGCAACACTCTTGACGTCACTGCTGACGATATGCTAATCTTCAGTCTGGAAGAGCAGCCCTTTGAGGGTAATTTTGAATTTTACTGATCACATTTCTCCATTAACGTCACACATTATTGCATTAACATTACGCACTTTGCTTTTGTCTCTTGCACAAAAGTGACGTAGTCGTTAGAGCGTAAGCGAGGAATCTAATTTCACAATATCCCATCCATCATAAGACTGAAGAGGCGTGAAAGTGTAACACTTAAAATATGAAATATGTAATGTCTCTTGAGGCGATATAATTCAAAAAGAACTCATGAAGTAGCACGACAAACCTTAAACTTCTATAAGGATAGCTTGTAATGACGCGATCCCTAAATTCAGCTAGTGTTTGCCGAAAGTCGAACGTTTGCCTGAAAACGGCTGCAAAGGCGCGGTAAATTTAAATTTGCATATTAAATGTACTTAGCATAGGGCAATTGCCATGAAAACACTTTACAATCGCGTCATCTTTATAAACAAAATAACTCCTTTTAGCGGAAGTGGAAGAAGCGATGGAAGGAAAAGAAAGCGGTGTTAGGCCGCAAGTCTTGACCCATCAGCGAGCGTCAGATGTTTGCATGACAAAGGCGACGTTGACGCAGTTGGCGACTGTGCTCGCCCTGTTCTTCGTCACCTTGCTGACCTTGAGCGGT
>NIUQ01003888.1:0-15606 GCA_002796945.1 Plectus sambesii
GCTGTTTCCGGGTTTTCCTCCTCCTTCACCAGTCCGGACATTTCTTCTGCCATCTTCTCATACTGCAAAAGAAAGTTATACCACTTTTAGCATCAGGCATCGCACTCATCAACTTTATTCGCTTCGAAGGCTTGGCATAAGCCGAAAGCCTATTTTGTCAGAATTTGCCGATCAGTTATAAAAAACATTAGATTGAATAAGGCAGCCATTTGACTCGCCAGTCAACAGCGCTTCTTTGTATTAATTTACACACGTAGAAAAAGAAAATTATTATTTAAAGCAAAGAACTGTGTTTCCGCATCAAATAGTGAGCACATCGTTGCCAGCTACCGTACCCGGCGGGATTCAATTTTGCTGATCGAAAAACGATGACTGTATATTTCAACTTGAATTTATGCAAACTATGGAAGTTTGCTATTCTAATTTATGATACTCAACTAACTATTCCCAGATTTTAGTGACTGAGCTTTAGTAAAATAGGTCTCTGGCAAGCAGTAATGAGGAAAACGTTACCGGAGTGATGTAGCGGTCGCCCGGAGCCAGCTTGAAGCGGTTCTCAACTTTTTCCAAGTCTTTCTGCACTTTCATTTCTTCAACAAGTGATTCGCGCAACATGTCCTGAAAAAGTCTATTTAGGCATGGCTCTTTAATCAATTTATGCAGTCTCATAATGAGCAAGTGAGAATTATGATCTCATGCCAAAAGGCCATGATGCGTGCCACGGACCATGGCTTGACAAATATGAACACAGCTAGCTTATGTCAGGGGATTTTGTTATTAGGTTGAAGTAAATCTTTTCAAAAACTATCGCTAATTTTTCAAAGCAATGCTATGGAAGTTTTCAAAAAGACTTTAGAGACGACCAAATAGAATGATATTTTCAAAAAACAAAAGATAATTAAGAGAGATCAACTACACTTCCCAATGCTGTACAAGTTCATTTAAATAATAGAGCAACTGGACATGCATATTTACCTGATGGTCCTTGTAGGACGGATTATAAGAAGCGCCTGGAATGGGCGCTTCGACCTTCGGCAAAAGGGTGGTGATGTGTTTGACAGTGCGCGGCTCATTCGGCATTTTCTTCTTCAACTGCCGCAAGTAATAATCTGCCAAGTCATCCGGCAACGCCGCCTTCGCTGATAAATCTAAAATTTGTAAATACTGTTAATTTGTCGTGGAAGATTTGGAAATACTGAAAATTTGTCGAGGTATTTAAAGGAAAACAGTGGAAATCTGCCAGGAAAGATTTTGAAGTACAGTTAATTTTTAATATAACGTCGGTCTTAGGCCGGTCTCTTGAGCGACGTTAGAAACGGAGTTGAATGTATTGGAAAATGAAACTTAAAAAAGGAAGCTTTGAAAATTCCCTTACCCGTATTCCATAGATCAAAGTCGACTGGCTTTCCATCGACATCGCCTCTGGTCGACCTCCTCAATGGCCGCGAACTATTCGTCACAACTTTCGATTTTTTCTTGGAGGGGAAAGACTGTCGAATTTTAGGTTTAACATCGACTTCCTCGGTCGAAGGCGCGCTGTAAAGTTAACATAATAATGATATAGGTTACTTCTCAGAGAGAGAGGGTGATCATACGCAGCAGCAGTGGTCTTTGCGAGTGCTACCCGCTGTCGGCGTGTCAACGTGGGAAGTCCTTTCACCTTCGTCGTGTCGATCGCGAATAGATCAGCATCAGTTCGTGTGTTTAATCGTCCTCTAGAATAAGAATAATATTTTTGGATTTTCAGTTCTCCCGCAGATATTTGGGATCGATTTAGGTGTTGTTAAGGCTCAACGGGGTGTGCTTAGGCAGCCACCAACATCGTAACAATGCCAGTAATGCATGAGGGTGGTCGGAACACAACCGCTCTGTGGGTGAACAAAAGAACAAGTGACTGATCAAATGAATCTTAATCGATCACTGTGAGAGTACGGTTTGATAGATATACGTAACCAATCTGTAACCTATTGAATCAAATGAAGCAAAGCAGATCCGGTATAAACGCTAAATATACCCTTATTTTACTCTAATGTAACACAAAGTATTTCGCGAGAAATGAACTCTGCAATAAATTTTAAGAGTATTTTTCATTCTGTATTGATAAGGAGTAGGAATGCGAGAGTATTCGGCAATAGATCACTAAATTCAATCCTATTTTATCCTAACTGGACATAAGTATCATTCTAAAGTCGTGTTCTTAGTCAATCATTTAGTGCTGCATAAAACCGAGGAAAAAGTTAAGCAGTTACCCAGATTGCTCGTCGACGCGCTGTTCTTCCAGAAATTTCTCAACATCTTCGAGCTGTGTGCCTTTACGCCAGTAGCGCTTCTTGTTACGCGATCCCTTGGCTGCGCCCGTTCGAGTCGCTTTCGCCATTCCCTTCGTATTTTAATTTGGGCTGAAATGAAACAGAAGTTTTACGTTGAATTTCTTAGATTCTATCGTCTTCATTCTCGATATTTGGATTAAATAGTTGCGAAAATCGGTTTTTCTCGTATCTGCGATTTCACAAGAGACTGGGCAAATTCAAGGCTTCCTGTCTTTTTGGTTCACAAATGATTCGATTGCTTGTAAATGGCATAGAATTAAATGCAACAATTTCATCATAATTTAATCAAGTAAGCCTACGCCTTGCCACATTGGGACGAATCAAGATCGAGAGAATATATCAGTCTATGAATTCTCTTTCACAAATATATTTATTCGATCTTAATCCAGTGATTTCAGGTTGAAAATATACAGATTTAAGCTCAAGGCAGAGGGATGAAAAGAGGTAGTCCCATTATAAGACCCGGTTACGGTGCTTAATGTTGAGGCCAAATGAGGCACGCACACTTTCGTAAATATGTGTCAAAGGACTGAACTTAAAATAAAACTATTTATAATTTCAGGTGTAGGCAGAAACTAAAAAATAATACTAAAACTGAAAATTGAATACTAAAAAGCAAGCAAAACTCGCAAGAAATTGTCATAAAATTCATCGTAAAAACAAAAATATTCTAGTGCGTAAAAGAAATGTGCGATAGCGCGAATTGTCGCTGCGAGACCATCGCGCTATGCAACGGACATGAGTATCGATTGATCGCCGTTCCGGCCGCAGACAGAGCACTTCTGTGTGTGGCTCGTGCGTTGTGTGGCGGACGTACGCGGCGCGGCGGTGGCCGGTGCTCCCGATGGCCAGACATCGGTTCCGGCCCGTCTAGAACGCGAGTTGCGCACCCTGCCCACCCTGCCCACACTGCCTTTGTTCCTATTTCGGTCATCCACATGGTATTTCCTAGTTCTTTCAACGACTGCGTGGTTGGCGATCGATTTTCTTCGATATTCTTCCGTATTTTCTGTAGACTTTTCCCTTTTTTTGTCTCTTTTTGCGTGAAAAGTTAGCGAATGATAGATTTTTCATCCTGATCTATGCAGCATGCATCTCGTTTTCTCTCTTTCTTTGAGAGAGTAGGTCTGTAATTGAAATTCAACGAGTCTAGGGCGCGTGGTTTGGTTTAGTCGCAAGGAATGCTGTCTTTTCGCGCCAAGCCTTTGTCTTCATACTTTTTTCATATCAGCGCCAATCGCTTGGTGTAGATTTGATATGATATTGTTAGCTTTTTTTAGCAGCTCTTCCCTATCGGGATAATTTATTTACCACTCGGGACACGTGTGTCTTATTTACAAGCTTCGCCTCTGCCTAGCCTTAGGTTAATCGATAAAAATATACATTTTCGCATGCGCGTTGTTCGAACAATAATTTTCGTTTGATCACGTTTGTTAGGCGTTGACAAGGAAGCAAACCGTATGACATTTTCGTTGCAGGGCAGCAGCAGCAGCCGCACAATACCTTCAGACAATTAATTAAAAACCAATGCTGTAATATTCTGGAACGTGAAACGCGTTCATCGACGGATATTTCGCGCTGGGTGGTCGTTGAAGGGATAGCGATGGCGCATCAACAGAACGCCTCGTCGTCGGGCCAATCGAGCCAAAAGGACGACCCTAGACCCATGCGAATTTCGGCGAGAAAGGAAAAACGCACCTCCTCCACTTCTGGCACCTCTCATATAATGGGTATGATTGGTTAATGCTTTCTTATAACGCTCCCACGCGGCGATGAAATGGAGGGTCGAGGTGGCTTTTATGTTGAGTATTTTGCAAAATTTATTTTGCGTAATGCTCAATTGTGATCAACTTTATCGTCGGTGTCAACTTGGGTCTGTAAGATGCTTCGATGAACGCGTCATATAAGGAGATGAGCTGAATCGGGCTACAGATAGTCGGGAAGGTTTATTAAAACTCGCGGAAATCAGTTTTGAATCAAAATGTGCAGCTGATTAATATCTTTTCTGTTGCTCTCTATTAGGATTTTTTCGAAAAATCGTTCCCCAACGCTTCTTTCTCTCAAAGTACAGTTTCTATCCAGACTGCATATTAAAGATATTGTTGTAATTGAAGCTAAACGGGCACTAGTTTCCTTTTTCCTTCTATACGTTTCATCCAGAAAGTAATATAACGCGAGAAGTGATGTCATAGGCGTGGGCAGTTTTCGAATATAGAACACATTCAATAACGAAATCACGCAATTATATTATCGAGAGCAGTTCACCCTAAAGTCAAACGCGTACGTAGGATTAGGTAAGAACGTCGAAATCATCTACGCACAACCTCCACGCTTTCTTTTGTGACGCGGGGTATCGTTTGTCGCTCCCTGGTTACTTTGGCAACCGGCTGCCTGCTGCTACTTCCTTCTTCAGGTTTCATTCGCGATCGATATTGTAGGCGCTAATTTTCACAGTGTCGCCGCATTTGTATTTCATTTCCTCTTATTGCGCGTCGGTCGGCAATGCGTGCGCTTCGGCACGTCAAGAAGAAAAGGAAATGAGTCTTAATTTATGTTAGGACGGCTTTTTTTACAGCGATCAAGGGAGAGGGGCGAGACATATGGGTCTTAATGATCGTAAGGATTTGTTCGTCGGGACGCATCGACGGAAGTTCTGATTATTTGCTATCGACAGCGGCAGCGGCAGCACGCGACAAGAATTATTTTGTCACGTCGTGCGGGGATTCATTTAGTTTCTCAGTGAGCGCTGCGGTCCCCTCGCTCGTAGGCGCCTGTTGCAAAAGTTGCATTGAGCGCTGTTGGACAAGCGTTTGACTGCAAGAATAGTTTTTTTATTGCTATATTCCGCAGATGTAAGGAAATCACACTAATTCGTCGTTCAATAAGGTAAAGAGGTTGGGGCTGGTCAAGAGGTTTGGTCTTGTACATGGTGCATAAAAAGTTTGTACGAAAATTTCAGTTTGATTTCATACGACCTTTTTCATACACCCTGTAATGGTGGCATTGACACGCACGATTTAACTGCTGCTATTAATAGTTTGCTCAATCAAAGTGTGAGCGAGAGCATCATTAAGCGAAAGAAAGGCATTAATGAAGGAGTGCGCGTAAGCATCACTTTGTTAGCATATCTGTCGAATTACCTTTTGCACTTAAATACAGTGGAAATCGATTAAACCGGTTAACGGGGGACTGGCGAATATGAACGATATATGCAATTGTCATTATAATTGATTTTTACTCGGTACAAAATATTGAAAATAGAATTTCGGGATCGGCCAATTTCGATCGAATAGGTGAAACAGTTATAAAAGATTTCTACTATATGATTAAAACGAGATCTTGCAACGATACATGTTCAACTTGATAAAACTGCTGAAGATGACAAACTTTCCCCTCATCAACAATTTAAAGCGTTTCATTCGACGTTGTCACGCAAACGAGAAATCTTCGCCATCAATGAAATTTGTTTCAGTGTTGCGACGCAGAAGCAGCAACGCCGTAGTAGTGGAGCCGCAAACGGTGGCCGAATCGCCGGCGCCGGCCGGCGAGGTATTCGGCAGCGCGGCAACTCCGTCGCTGGACGGATCGTCCTGTCGTTACGCCCTCCGCCGCCGTCGCTCGTTGCAACAGAAGGACGAGGAAGGATGCTGCGCTTCTAGTCTCGCCGCCACCGCCGATGATGTATGTCCTGCTTTCTTTATTTTGGATGGGAAACGGACAACTCGCGACATGATATTTTTGCGACAATTCGCGACATTACGTATGTCGCGAATTGTCGCATTGATTTTACATGATGTCGCGAATTGTCGCAAAAATATCATGTCGCGAATTGTCATGTAGTCTTTTGGATTAGGATTGGTTAAAGGGGAACTGCCGTCTTCGTTAGCTGAAAGGAATGCTTAGTCATAATTTCTTTATCCGTAACAGAGTCGCAGGCAATAGCGTAGCACGCTTAGTATCGAAAACTGAATTAAGCACGTTCGCTGCGGGGTCCACGCTGTTAACCTTTCTCTCTACGGGACTAATTATTCATTATCGGGAAACAGTTCAAGTAATCACGCCGATACTTCGGATTGGTATTGCTTAAGTATGAAATGCGGTCATCTTGAGCCTAATGTAATCACTATTACTTGTTTTTAGCTAGCTATGACAAGCTGCTTAGCGGTAAGTTAATTACAACGTATTGATATGATTTACAGCTAAATTGTCATAGGTAGCTGAAGACAATATATGGTAGATTACTTTTAGCTAGAGGTGACAGCGGTCGCCCTTCAAAGGGGAAGTCCGGTTGCCCGTTTTTGGTAGTCACGTGCCGTAATGAACTTGTAGTCGCGCAAGGAAAGATGATTTAAATTATTTTTACTTTTAAACGATAGAAAAGGAAATAGTTGACATCATCTTGTCACGGGCGACTACAAATTCATTACGATACATGCCTAATGAAAATGACCGATGGGATATGTCGTTAAATTTGTAGAAATGCGACCACCCTTTACTTTCTTTGTGACCAATAAGTTCAGTTTTAAATATTCTTTTGTGGTACTCTTTTAAAATCTTTCGCAAGCAGCGATGATTTACTTTATTTCAGGCGTTGATGGAACCATCGAAAAAACGTCTGAAGTTAGATTCTCCTGGCGAGGCTCGCAATAATGGGTAAGAATGGTTTCATTATTATTCGCGGTGTCAATATCGAGGAGTCGATGAAAGGAGACGAATGTGTGAGACTGAAGTTATTCAGTCTATCACATAAGGGGATTGTAAATTTTGGACGACTCGTGCAATTTCACGCAATATTTTGCAGAGGATGTTGAAAAAGCTATCCAAATCTCATTTAAACGCGAGCTGACAGAGACTTGACAATTTTGCATAAATTACTGAATTGTATTGGAAGTTAGGTTTGATTTCATGAGAAAGGCAAAAAGCCGGCGTTTGTTCTAATTTCGAATTCGAAGCCTACAGTTTACTTCAGTAGATCAAAACCAGAGAACTCACGGGGAGAGCAGAGCGAAAATCTTTTAGTTTCTCGAGTTTCGGCTTTCATTGATCGCCGAGTCCGACCCTATCGGCACGACTTTTGAAATGAGGCAGTAAACAGCGAAGACGATTATTTTCATGGCGCGTTCATTATTTCGGTCACGCGTGTAAATCTCGGAACCTCGGGACCGGGGATTAATCATGGCGCCGTTGACCGGAGTAAATAACGTCCGCCTCTTGTTCGATCGCGTACGGAGTGACGTATCGACCGGTTGTTCTCTATTGCAGCGCAGCACGCCAGTCCCTCGGCTACTGGCTGCCCTCATCCGATGGCTCTTGCTTTGTGGACACCGTCCCCGATGAAATACTACTCAAGGTCGGTTATGTTTTTCTTTCTTTTGTCGGGCCTTTTGTGTATAGTCGGGATATTTTGATCAATGAAAGAGAACCACAGGCAGCACCGTAGAACGCTTGGTGAGGAAACTAAACTGAGCACGTTCGCTGTGGGGTTTGTGGTATGAACCTTTACCTCTACGGGACTAACGTTTTTGTTATACTGACTAAAAATTTTTGATTACATAATGAACAGAATGGTTCTTTTTATCTTTCGTAAATTTGGTAATTGTTGTCTGTAGAAAGGACTAGACACGTCCACAGTACTTTATCGATTAATTGGAAAATCGTTGTCTATCGCTGTATTAACCATAAATCTCTTTCAGGTATTTTCCTTTCTGCTCGAAGGCGATCTCGGCCATTGCGCCTCTGTGTCTAACCGCTTCTATCGCATATCAAACGACGTCGGCGTTTGGTGAGGCTTTCATCTTCGTAATACTGAAATTTAGCCGCAGTAAAATTTTTTTTGCAATTTCGTAGATCAGAGCTTACCTATTTAAAGTATAGACACGTGAGGTGCAGATATCGTGTTAGTGAAGGAAACCTCCCCTTACAATACCTGCTATTTTTGCACTAATGAGAAAACTTCTAATCAAAAACGTTCTATATATTGTTTCGACTTAAGAAATGTGCACATTGAATTGAAATATATCTAGTTTCATTTGCAGATTGTCCTTGTTAAATTCGAAATGATATATACTCTGTCGCGTTTCAGGAAGGCCCTGTACCAGTCGGTGTTCGAGTACACCACGCCTTTGTATCACATGGTCACGGCCAAGTTCGAGTTCAGAGAACCGCCGCGCTGGAAGGAGTGCCCGAACGCGTGGAAGGAGAGCTTCAAGCAGCTGGTAAGGAAGAATCTTTAGCGAATTCGTTTAAATTGCTTTCCTAACATCTTTAACGTCAGTGAGATTTTGATGTCAAAACCGGATAAGTGTAGCATTTTTTCTTGCCGGGTCGATTCGTACGTATCAAAATGCAACTGTATTATCATTTTATCACATATGTAATAATCATTTTTAGCGTCATGGTGTTCACGTCCGTCCGCGACGAAACAAACTCTACGAAGGTCAAAAAGGACGCAACTTGGTCCATTTCGACCGCTTGGAGACGGCGCTGCGCTTTTTGGAGACGCGCCAGGACAAGGAGAAGCTCATCTTCCTCCACGCCGGCCACTTCTACCCTGAACCACTAGTCATCGATTCCGCTGTGCAGATTGTCGGCGCCGGTAGGTTTTTGTTCTTCAGCGTCCCTTTTCTTTAAGATGATCATTGTCGGGATTTGCCGATCAGCAATGAGAAATCCCGCCAGGTACCGTACTTCGCATAGATGAGCATCGTTTTTCAACAAGAATTACAGTTGTTTTTCTGGCTTCTCCGTGTGTGAATTGGTAGAAAGAAGCGCTAGTGACTTTCGAAGCAGTATACCTTATTCAATTTAAGAATCCCTTTTTCTAATTAAAAATAATGTAACCCTAGATCTTTTCCACTTTAATGAGAACGCATTTCAAATATAAAAGGACTCTCAAAGTCAAATCAATGTCAAAATTGTCCTATGCTAATTGGAAAGTGTCCTTAATATAGTGCTAATCGTATATAGGATGCGAAGTTGATATCAAAATCGTTTTCAGCACCTGGCCCTCACGTGCAGCGCAAAATAATCATCGAGCAGTCGACGGAGACTACTCTGAGCTTCGTAGACGGCGCTAATGGCGCCTACATCGGCTATTGCTCGGTGAAGTTCAACCCGGACAAGAATAGCACCGTGCCCCACCAGCTGCACTACGCCATTCAGGTGACCGAGAACGCCACGCCCGTCATCGATCACTGCTCCATCACCTCGACTAGCATTGGTGAGTTCATTTGGGAAGAGCTCTTACTTCAAGCATCGCTTAGGAGTTAGGGATAGACCTTTGACGTGCGCCTTTGGAATAATCTCGGATAAATGAGAATTGATTCATCTAGCATTTGAGTAGGTTCGATCGGTTGCTTTCCATACAAAACTTAGATTATGAATGTATCGCTCTGTTAGCCCGGTCAATAGAACCTTATTTCTAGTGCTTTGTCCCTTCATCTGCTAGCTTAGGCTTCGGTATATTGCTTAGTTAAGCGAAGCGGAAGAGTGAACGTCGAAGAAGACGGTGTGCCTCGACTTCTTAACGAATTGATATTGTATAAAGAAACTGAATTGATCAGACTGAATTTAGTTAAGGAAACGCTCTTAATGGATTGTTTTAGTCGGTGCGGCTGTGTGCGTGAAGAAGCAGACGGCGAACCCCAAGATGAAGCACTGCTCCATCTGCGACTGCGAAAACGTCGGCATCTACATCACCGACAGTGCGCAGGTACGTTCTCTTTTTTTGACGATCATTTTTTTATTTGTATGGCGTCATGACAATGAGCTGGTAACATAATCGTTTCCTAAAGTTAAGCAATGCATAGCAATACTCAGCGCTATGCTTCATAATGGGCTTAAGTAATGCATAACTTAAGAATGACTTAGGAAACGAATATGGAACCGACCCAATGTCTTGCATTCCTATTTTTTCGAAATTCTGTGTGTAAATGCTGTTAGAATTGTGGAATGTCACGATTGGTCACACAAACAGCTTATTTATTACCGAAGCGATTTAGCAGAAGAAAAATTTAAAGTAGATATGCCTAAATTCAAATATTCTTGCTTTTTTGCAATTTGCGGTTGCGGAATCGTTTTCGACACGGCATCAACTGTCACTTTGCAGGGTATTTATGAGGACTGCGAGATTGCACGCAACAATCTAGCCGGTGTGTGGGTGAAAAACTTTGCGAATCCTGTCTTTCGACGTTGTCACATTCATCATGGCCGCGATGTGGGCGTATTCACTTTCGAACATGGCATGGTAAGCAAAAGCATTTGTCTTTCGGTATATTTTAGTTGGCTGCAAGGAATGTGAATGTATAGAAAGGCGTTTGAAGAGTAAGGTGTCACAGAAAACACCATTGTATCCGTATAAAGTGCAATGAAAATAGCTGAAATTGAGATACAACCTTGTGATGAGATAAGAACACGATCTCTGGTTACGTAATCGGATATTTTTACTATTATTAGCGAGAGAGCGGTGCTTCATTGCAATGATGAGGTCCTTTTGACTTCCTCGAGTCAGAAATGACTTTTTGTTTCCCTTTCCTCTGCATCCTGGCCCTTATTAATTAACTTTAGATGCAGCAAGACAGAATATAGAGATAGTCAGGGTGCGTGTTCGAAATAGAACGGCATCGAACAGTTACAGCAGAGATCAGACTATGTTATCGAAAGAGAGGCTGATTATGTTGCTGTTAAAAGTTCTACAGTTTTGCGTATTCATTTTATTGTGATATTTAAAAAACGGTATTACTTTTGTTACAATGCAGCGCCCATTCCAAATCAACACGACCTCCCGCTGTTCATAGGAGACGGCAGCCCTTTTTACCCGCTATCAACGACACGAATTTTTAATAAAAATAGAACACGTGCTGCGATGCAAAATGAACAAAAGTTGAATGTTTTCTTGATTTAGGGTTACTTCGATCGGTGCAACATTCACGATAATCGCATATCGGGTATAGAGGTGAAGAATCACGCCAACCCGACCGTCGCTCGTTGCGAAGTCCACCATGGCCTTACCGGCGGCATTTACGTTCACGAGAAAGGTACGTTCGCAGTTTCTTTTTTGGCAATTTTTTCTCATCCATTTAAAGACGGCTTTATCCAACGCAGTTTGACAAGTACTTTAATTATCTTGGTTCTCCGAGGATTGTAGTGTTTGGGATTTTTGTTGGACATACTGTGAAATTGTGCAGATATAAGGGAATTTATTGAAGCATTTAGAGAAGTCGGTTGAACCCGTCGGTATTTGGTTCCCTTTAAATTACTACTGTCTCTTGATTGCCTCATCAATTGGATTTATCCCATATTTGTAAGGTATGATATCGCCGTTTATCACGGCACTGTATTAATTTTGGAACGCTCTGCATGCAGAGTCATAATGAAGCTGTTAGGACGTAAAGCAACTATCATCACACGTGTCCAAAGCTAATATCGTAGAATACCAGCTTCAATGTATCTTTAACACAGATATTGTCAAGGAAAGCATTTAGAAATATGGGATGAACCCGTAGACTGTTGGTTCCCTTTAAATTACTATTCTCTTTCGAGTGCTAATTCAATTGGATTTATCCCATATTTGTAAGGTACGACATAGCCGTTTATCACGGCGCTGTACTAATTTTGGAACGCTCTGCATGCAGAGCACAAATGGTTCTGTTAAAACAGTGAAATATTTTATGTTCTCGAATTCAGGCCGCGGTCAGTTTGTCGATAATCGCATCTACTCGAACGCGTTCGCCGGCATTTGGATCACATCGCACTCCGACCCGACGATCAGAAAGAACGAGATCTACACCGGCCAGCAAGGGGGCGTGTACATTTTCGGCGAGGGTCGTGGACTAATCGAGTCGAACAACATCTACGGAAACGCCCTCGCCGGCATTCAAATCCGCACTGGGTCTGATCCCATCGTTCGGCTCAATAAGATTCACAGCGGTCTTCACGGCGGCGTCTATGTGGTCAGTACTGCAATGGTTTTCTGTGTGTTTTAGTCGTTTTTAGTTGGGATTTTAGTTTTTTTGGTTTTCGTTGTGCGCAGGAGGATTGGGGATCCCTTTTGGGCGACTATGATGTGCCTTGTGAATTGTTTCATTATTTATTTTTGTAGTTATCCGTTCGAAGGTATGCACTGTGGCCTCGCCCTGTACAGTCCTATGTGATTTTAATAGGACTAAGTGAAAGTGAGATGATTCCCCTTATTGGGAACCGTATTGAATGAATTAGAAAGTGAGTATGTAAATATAACGTGAAACACTTTCAGCACGAAAAAGGCAAGGGTCTGATTGAAGAGAACGAAGTGTACGGTAATACCTTGGCCGGTATCTGGGTGACCACTGGCTCGTCGCCAATCCTCCGCCGCAATCGCATCCACTCGGGCAAGCAGGTCGGCGTCTACTTCTACGACAACGGTCACGGCTTACTCGAGGACAACGATATCTTCAATCACCTCTATTCCGGCGTACAGATACGGTAAAACTTGAAGCTTATAAATGTTAGATCGAAATATCGCAGGCTCGCTCCTTTTTTGCATTTCACCTTCTCGTATGTTCTAATTTTTTTTCAGTTAACAATACTTTAATATATGAGGAAGCATAGCGCTGAGTAACGGCTAAGAGAATTACTTCGCTCTTGGAAGCGATCATGTTAATGGACCGGTTCCCTAATCGTTTCCGAAAGTTAAGTAATTCGTAGCGATACTCAGCGCTATGCTTCATAAAGGATTTATATATAGCATAACTTAAGAACAGCTTTGGACACGATTATGGTGCCGGCCCGATGGCCGAATACTGGATGAGACTGAGACGATCTATTTTCAGGACGGGCTCGAACCCGAAGATAGTAAGAAATAAAATTTGGGGCGGACAAAACGGCGGTGTGCTCGTCTACAACGGCGGGTTGGGTGTACTCGAGGACAATGAAATCTTCGATAACGCCATGGCCGGCGTCTGGATTAAGACCGACAGCCATCCCGTACTTCGGCGCAATAAAATATACGACGGCCGCGACGGCGGTGTCTGCATCTTCAATAAGGGCAAAGGTGCGGCCTTTGCTTTTTTAAGATAGGCCTTGGCTTAGGTCGTTTCACAGCCGTTGGCGGATTTTTCAACGCTCTACGCCTGAGTTAAGAGTATCACAGCTTTCGAGTGAGGAGTACTCAGCAATTAATATCGTAATCGCAGGTCTCGTTGCCATGCGACCAAGTTTTGGAGCGAAATTAATTCATGGTGAAACCAAAATGGATTTAGGTAGCACATCAAAAATCTTAGAATGTACACTATTTGTACTTCCGGCTCAATGAGGACACATCCCATCTCAAATGAATATAGGAAATGTCCTCTTTGATGTGAGAGTTTCCGTCTACAATTGTGAAAATATACGATTGGATACAGTCGATATTTATGAATGACTCACTTCCCTGATATTTCAGGATTGCTTGAGGAGAATGATATTTACCGTAACGCCCAGGCTGGCGTACTCATCTCCACCGAATCCAATCCGACCTTGCGCCGCAATCGGATATTCGAAGGGCGCGCCGCTGGCGTTGAAATAACCAATGGAGCAAGCGCCACGCTTGACGGCAATATGATATTTCACAACAATTTTGGAGGTTTGATTTTATTTTCTCTACTCAGCTTTTGAACTGCCCTCTACTATACTGGTTGCAAAATAATTGGCCGGTTTCATATCGCTTACTTTAACTAAAGTCGTAGTTAACGCAATGATAAAGGATAGGCCTTTAAGTACGACTTTAGCTTAAGTACGCGATATGAAACCGGCCCGATGTAGTAAAGTTGAAATGGAACTGTGGCAATTTTTAGTTGGAAGGAGTTTATAGTATATTATCTCCAGCTGCCCATGACAAGTTGGCTGCAAATTATATCTGTTTATGTTTATTTTTCGCCAAGCAGTTCATCATAGGTAGCTGATGACGATATACGGTAAATTCCTTTCAGCTAGAGGCAACCGCAGTTCTCCCTTAAAGTATGAACACATGTGATGTGCAAACTAGAACCCTTTCGAGGATTCGTTATTCTTGTAATTGGAAACCTTTTTCTACAGGATTGTGTATGGCAACCGACGTAAAACCTACGCTACGCGACAATAAAATATACGACAATCGCAACGCCGTTGATCGGGCAGTCAGCAAGGGACAGTGTCTCTTCAAAATTAGCTCCTGCACATCTTTTCCTATGCACGACTTCTACAGGTACTGTATTTTGCATCGCTAATAAGTCTATTTCATATTCATATTACGCATGTAAACCGACCGCCAATCATCATACTTCGTCACTCTTGCATTATATTCTATAGCCCTTGCATTCCGTTTCGTCAAACTAGCGTTATAATTGAATGCGAAGATGAAGAAATTGAATGCAAGAGTGGTAGATTATGATGATGTATGGCGGGTATCTCCTGGCGCATCGATAATTAGCGGCCATAAAATATATAGACGATAAACGTCCCTAATGAACCATTTCAAACTTTTGCTCTTGTGGACGTTTCGGTTAACTTTTGGTCAACCGAAGCCTCGCTTCTACTTGTGAAATTTAAAATGTTACCGCTTTATGCATTGATTACATTTTGCAGATGTGTAACATGCAACACAACCGATCGGAACGCAATTTGTATCAATTGTATCAAAGTATGCCACAGCGGCCACGACGTCGAATTCGTGCGACACGACCGGTGCGTGCTTTTTCTTATGCAAAAAGGAATAACTGAGACTGTCACAAGGAAATCGGGAAACCCCAACCTCGACTCTCCAACCCGAACTCCGTCTTTTGAAATGAACCTTGATTACGACTTTGAAATCAACCCCATCCCCGATTTCGAAACCAATTCCGATCAAGCCAAATTCCATTCCCAACCAACTCCCAAATCAATCCCTATCCTTACTCTTATATCCCGACCCCGAAATTTTGAATACACCGACTTTGAAATCAACCCCGTCCTCGAACAACCCTATTCCGTCCCTGATATTGATATCTGTTCCAATTAACTCCAACTCTTAAACTCTGATTCGTTCCCGACTTTTGAAATCAATCTCAACCACGACAGTTTGAAATTCCCGCTTCCGATATTCGAAATTCCCGCCCTCGACATTTTGAAATTCCCGTCCTGATTATCTCTCTAGTCTGTCAAACTGAACCCGATCGCCGTTTAGGTTCTTCTGCGATTGCGGTGCAGGTACGCTGGAGAAGCAATGCCGACTGCAGACGGAGATCCGAGACAACGACACTGTTTACGATTCGGCCACGCCGACAGAGTCGGAAACGCCAAAGGC
>NIUQ01003889.1:0-15653 GCA_002796945.1 Plectus sambesii
AATTCTTGGAAATTCGCGGATTACAAGCGGACCACCCATTTCGCTCCGACTCCTAAACGAGTTCACAAGTCTGCATGAAACAGTTAAAAATTAGGGGCTAACTTATGGAGCAAATTGAAAGTGTTCAATGAGTGTCAGCTTACAGGGATGAACGATTACTGCTCCTTTGAGATTAGTCTTACAGATTAAACTTCTCTTATTAACCCTGAACGAAGTGTTCTTGTCTATATCCAAAAATTAATGCTGTCAGCATACTGCACCTACCTGACGCGCTACGTTTGCCTTGGTTATAATTTGATTTGCTCCTAATGCCTTTTTAACTGGAAAGGAGCCGGACACGAAGATTTGCATTAACTCGCTTAATTTGAAAGCAATCATATACAATACCAATAGGTGACAGCAAGAATGATACGATGTCAGATCATTGTGCCAGGACAAAAAAACCTTTGCCGACTGAGCGGCAAAACGTTTAACATCCTCGATTTTTGTCGAGTGCGATTATTGGCGTGTAGGGCGCGACGTTGATGCCTTGCGATGCACGCATTACCACGATTTGCGCGCGCTCACTGGCAGAGAATAGGTTATCGTTGCTATGCGAAAAGAGCTTCAATCTTTGATGTTGATGGGTTTTCAGCAGCTGGATGATCACGATATTTATGCTTGCGTAAGGAATCACTTTTATGATATGCTTTATTGTATTCACGCCGTGCACATATCAAATATATAAAGAAAGTATGCGAAAAATTTGAATGAAGTATACTGCACAAGTTTTATGCATTTTCTTGAATTAAATTGAATATCCACTCAATTCTTCCTAGTTTCAGCAGCGACATTAGATGTCCGTCACTTCGATAGTGTCAGAGGATTCTTAAAAATTAACATCGTTTATGAAAGTATCAAAGTTTTGCGTGACAGTGAACGTTGGAAGCGATACGTAAACATTTCAAAATTAATTTCTACATTTATTTTCACTTTTTAATTTCTCACAAGTATTTTAAGTTCAGTATTTTTGCTTTAATAGTGCAGCACAGAGTTCGTCGTCTTTTACTTTAGAGCCACGTGGCGGCGTTTTAAGCTAAAATTAGTAGATATGGGCATGAAATAATGACGTCACTCTCCCAAATAAATAACTCATCCAGCGTTATTGAATTACCCTCCTCTCGGTGAGGTATGAGAATGAGAAGAGCCCACAGTAAAATACTGGCAGAGTGTTACAAAAGTTAATATGTATGGTGTGAAAACATTGCGCTACATCCTTTTTTTTGTAAAAACTAAGCGTACCACATGATCGGCATCACACGGCATAATTTGTTTACGCTGAGGGCCGAAGCATAGAGCTCGCATATCTTAGAGCGGCTATTACAGAACGAGATCGTCAGTAAGATCGTACGATCATCGCCACCGTAATCAAGGCTATATATGAAATATCTGTCAGCCATTATACTAGTGCATTAGTTTCGAATAAAGTAGTATATCGTAGCGGCTACACATGATCAAAAAATCAACCCACAGAACCACCGACTGCAATTCTTAAACATATCATTGTCGCACTTGGCAACAAAGAGTAATAATAGTTATTTTTAAAAGTGAAAACTTAAAATTATAATTTCTAGCTTGCTTTTTTATTACAGTAAAATAATTAAAAAATAACTCCTCATGTTTGATTGACATACGGTAACTTACCATCGTTTGGAACCAAAGTGGCAGAATAGCAGGCATAACTTTCAATGGTATATCCCCACGCGCTATTGCCTCTGAGATAAGCGCCTTTGGCATCGCAAACAATTTGTCCCGACGTGATCAGATCATAATTTCCGTCGTCTCTAATCGAAACAAAATTTTCTTTGAAGTCGTGATTGAGGAACGTGCTGTAATCAGTAAAACATAAGATTCGAAATATGTGGAAACAGAGTATTTCACAAGAGACGATGCGAATACATTTGCCACCGCTGTTGTATAATGTAAAAAATACACCGAACGATTACTTTGCGAATTGGATTGAGGTCTTAATTTCTCGACAGGGTGCCCTTCATTAAAACATTACTCGTCGGACGCTACTCCCGATGTTAGAGGCTTTTTATTATAGAATCAATTGCAATAATTTTCAGTTGACAATTTTTTATCTGGAAGGTTTGCACTTAAGGTATCGTGTCTTAAATGGAACTAACTGAACAGAACGATGAAGATCCCCAGTTTTCCCAGCTTGAAGTTTCGTGCACTAGTGCTCGTGCAAGCAGAATTATTGAGTGGGACAAGGCTGAATGCCTAATTAATTTACGTTTTGGTATGAGAGTGGTCAATATAAATACTGAAACTTTCAGCTGCTCTCCACATATTCAGTACCGCAATTTTTTCGTAAAATGCGACGATAGTTATTGTAGACACGCGTATGCTCCTATCTTATTTGAAATGCAAACACTGAAACTTGCCTGAAATTGCTGGAAAATTCAAAATAGCACATATCACCACCTCCAGTGCATTGGCAGACCATCGTAAATGACTTGCCATCGTTTGATGGAACAACTTCAACAGAGCCCATTTCAATTAGCTTATATTGGTATGAATAGCCAATGTCGTAGGTTGCGAGGAACTTTTCGATTTGATTACTGGTTAAAGACGACACTGTTTCGCCGCTGCAGTCTGTAAGAAATATTCTTATTCTTCTTTTGTAAACTGTGGTTAAGAGTAAAATGCAGACATTATGCTCAAAATGTTCCCCTGATCAATTAAGGAACTTCAACAATGAGCTTCGCAATTGAACACTGCCATGGAAACCAAAATTTTGCATCTCAAGTAGAAAGTGAAAGGCTTAGACAAGTGCCGATACGTAGCTGAACGTGCTCTTTCCAAGACAAAACTTAAAGATTTTTAGTTGACTATTGAAAATTTTCGAAACGAGTTCGGATTATGAAACAGTGAATCCCAAAAGGTGAAGGACAAAAACTGCAAAAGATCTATGCCAGACGGCCTCAGATAAAGAACACTGCATTTTGTTCAAACAAGGAAACTCATTGCCAGGATTGCATAGCTGCTTAATATGCTTGACTGATACGCTCATGGGCATTCAGGAGTTATCCCTCAGCACTCCCCAAACCATGATTCCCAATCAGGTATGAATTAGGCGCAAAGTTGAATATTTCCGAATTTTTCGCGCCAAAGTATAGAATATTGTGTGTGTCCCTTTGATTTCGAATTTTGGTCATTCGACACCAGCCCCCGACATCTGTTACGTTTATGGGTAAAAATGAGAACTTAGAAAGAAACGAAGAGCCTTAATCTCTTTGCATATCTATGAAAAATGGCATAAATGAAAAGGTGGAGGGAATGAGGCACCCATCATACCCTCTGAGGCGCACCACAGCATATGGATACGTCATAGGCAGAATATTAGGTTTCGTATCACTGCTGCCCCGTATTTTCCTACTTAGTCACAGTTGATTGCAGAAGCGCCACTTACCCAGTTTCTTAGCAGTAGTACTATAACAAGCGTACATGCCAGGTTTCACATTAGAATCATTTGTTGCCAGGACATAATCTCCATCATCGTTGCATTCTATTGATTCCGATGTTATCAGATCGAATGTTCCTTCGCCTCTATTAGGGGACGAATATTCCGCTCGACTATGAGACAAGCTGCAATTAGAATTCTGTCAGGAATGATTCAAAGGACACTTTCATCATCCCTCATCCAAGGGCGTGTACCGTAAATTGCTTTTAGCTGCGCACGAAAACCTAGCTGTGCATATTATCAGCTGATTTTGTATTTAACATATCCCTGAACATCCTTATCACATAAAGTAAGCGTCGTTTAATATACAATACATATCTCAGAGCTAAGGGCGATTGGAGTTTTCCGAAGGTTGCATATCTGATGAAAAATATTGCTTAATTGAAGATAAATTATCTACCTGTTGTAATGGCCGAAAATGCCCAGATTGCAAACATCGCCGTCTCCTACGCATTGACAAGTCAAAGTGAGCGAATTGTCATCGCTACCCGGAACGACTTCAACTGTGCCAAATTCGACCAGGAAATTTGATTTGCCACCGTCAACAGTGCTGAGGAATTGTCGAAGTTGCGATATTGACATCATTTCGATTCCTTTTCCAGTGCCGTCGCAACCTTCAAATCAATTGCAAAATCATATCTCGCGGAAGTTTATAATGGAAGATGCCGTGGCACTGCGCCCGTGGGGAAGGTCAATTTTGAAGGTGCTTGTCAAACAATAATAGTTTGATTACGGTTGTTTTTGGCGGTTACAAACTGATGTTAGGGGCTTGCGAGAGGCCGTTCGACTCGGAGAGCCAAGCATATCCCCGCACTAACACAGATTTACTTTCTACAATACAGAAACATTTCACAAGCCTAGAATATTTATAATATATTAATATTTACATTTATACTATTTTCAATATTTATAATAAAATAGCAAACTAACTGGCGTATCCATGTCTATATGAGTAGCAAGCGTAAGTGGTAATAGGTTGGCCAATTTCTTTTAAAATATTTTCACCTCCATTTCCACACTTTATTAGAGATGACATGACCAGGTCATAAGTTCCATCGGCTTTTATTGGCGTTTCAAATTCGGTGGAATAGTCCTATAAAAGTGTTGTTTTTAGTTCAAAACGACTTGTCTATCCCATTATATTCACTTTAGCAGAGAACTTTCCTTTGGTGTGACTCTTTTCTAAGCATGGAGCAAAAGACAAAAAAGCTTTTCTTGCATGATTCAATTCATGATTTCCAAAAAACATTGCGCGAGTTGCTTTTCAGTTTACCAACATAACAACGTCCGCCACCTTGATTAAAAGTATTGCTGCGATATTGCTGGTCTACGGATGGAAAAGACTTTAAAAAAACTGGCTGCACATTTGCGTTATTTTTGATTGATTGTTGAAAGTAACAAACTGAAAGAAAAGCAAGACTTACCATGTCAAACTCCAAGTAGCAGTAGTCGCCTATATTGGCTTGGCAAGAACAGCTGAGTTGGTATCCACCAGCTACAGGATGTATATCTACTATACCGATTTGACCAAGACGTCCAACATCATTTTCGTGGTCAAATGTGCTGATGTATTCATTAAGGCTCGTTTCTGCTAGTGGTGTCAACGGAACGGGACATTTTCCAATTGCTCGGATCGTACGAAGCGAAAGAAAAGTAAGACAAAACAGAGTCCGTGAAATCATCACAATCAAATTCATCGTTTTTCTCGTCAGTTCTGATGGACAGGGAACTCTTTCAGAAATACAGTGTTTCAGCTGTGACGGCCAAAGTAACACTGCTTTAAAGTGCTACGTAGGCAATAATATAGACTGATTGAAACAGAATATATTTTAATGAGACAAAATTTAATTGCCCCGAAGAGTACATATGTGAATTAAGCATTTGGAAAGGCGCTTTGTACGTAATAATATCCGCTTAAAGCGTGAACAACAAACGGGTACGTAAAACTGGAGAGGAAACGTACAATTAAATAAACTAGTTCATTCATATAGCGACCTTGATGAATGTATGAATGCTACCATGAAAGAAGCTTATGTGCGCACGACCATTAAAAATGTAGGACCTGCCGCGGATAGGTACAGAAACTTTGAAGCCATTAGCGGTATTGTTGCTGATGTTTGTTGAGGGAGAACTGTGTTTTCCACAGCTGCTTGCTCTTGAAATATCCTCTTATTTTCAACTAGATGAATCACTGAGATGATTATAATGTGTGTCGGCACTGTAATATTGGGAGGAAAGGAACACAAATAAAAATATTTTGATTTACACTTTGGTACGCTCCTACTACTCCTCGTGAGGTGTGATTCAAATCTGAGCAGCTCTAGCAGTGTTCACTCTTGCTAGTGCCCTGAAGAAGATCCATTTGATTAAGCAACAGCTACTCTTATCGCTTAAAAATACAAACTGATCTGTGCATAAACGATTTGAGCTATCCTAACGAGAAGTTGCAAAATCATCCTAAACTCCTAAAGAAATGAATGAAATGTGAAAAAGTTGAGATAGTTGAGATAGAAGATAGTTGAGCGTTATGAACGAGTGTTTCTCTAAAAGGGGAAGCACAGTTTGGGTGCTGAAACTGAATATGAGGGAATTGTGGCCTTTTATGAGTCTATGGCGAAACGCCTGCAGCTATGTAGGCAGTCTTTACCGTACAGCCTGGCATTTTCTCCCATTTAGGATCTGCCATTATGACCGAGTTGAGTATGGTCGTGTTTACGACTTGCGAGACTTTGCGAATTTTCTTCGGGGGCGAGATTTTGTTTCTGCGTAGCATTGCGATGCGGTGCGATACAATACGCGCGCATATACGGGGCAGATACGCCATTCAAACGGTTTATAACTGATTAGAATATACGCCACGATACGATGCCTTGGCGTGTCAACTCGATGCTACGACAATTGCCTAATGTTCCTACAGTTAGATTGCTGTATGCAGCACGCTGCCACATTGACGCATCCAACCCCAAATTAACAAAAAAACTTTGGCTCGCATCACGTTTGTTGCTTTATTGCCCATAGATGACAACGCGGAGGACCACTGCGGCGGTGCAAAAGTACGGTACATTGGCGAATGGGTGACGAAAAACTATATGTGTGTGCTGGCGGGCGGCGGGAGGATGCGGTCTTCCACGAGATTGATCATTGATCACTTCCCAACGTCGCCTAGTCGATCCAGCTGACCAAAGTTCTTCAAAATGTGATTCACGACCTCGGCGTTGTTTCGTTTGCGCAGCTCGAAATCAAAACCTCTACCGCCGGCCGATGGCTCCTGAAAACATCCGAATTTAGTTAGAATTAGGGTATAATACGATTCGGCAGACAAGTCGTTGAATCACAAGCCAAATGTTTGAAACGCTCAGCGATGACAGAAAAAGAATCAACAGAGAGACGCCAGCAGCGAAAAGGGCGTTCATTTCTTTTGCTCAATTATGATGTCAAAGCGGTATGGATGATTTGCAAAAAGAGTGTTGGGTTCAAAAAATGTTGATTAAAACGGCGTAAAATGCGATAATTAGGATATCCTCTATAGTCATATAAATCAATGCACGTTACGCCCGAGTCCTTTGATGCACTTTTTCAATCTTATATTATTCTGGCTGCGCTGAAAGAGGCGACAGTGGACGTTTCCGCCATTCAACTATTTATGATGGATTAATGAGTATCCTGGACGACTACGCTCAAACTTGTCATTTCTACACTGTGAGTAAAGAAGCATCCGCTCGTATCACAACCACCTGCCTTCAGGTTGGTTGTGACTGGCTTCTGGTAAGCGAGATAATTTTAGGGTGGGCTACGCTGGTACGGTTGTTCGCTTCCGTCCCTTCGATTTGGAATATCGTCGGGGATGGGCTCGTTCGCAATCCCTACTCAAACGCTCACATGTTGAAGGTTTTAAGTTCTATCGCTGCCAAGAAATATGTTTGACATTATGTCGAAAGTTCAAGCGAATCAAAATACGAAGCGACGCTTTCTAAATATGTAAAAATTAAAAGCTCATTTCAGCGTCTGTTCCACTCATTCAGCTCTGTGCATGAGTTATCAAAAGACGTCTGTAAGCCGGAACCGTGATATTATGCAAGCCTTTCAGAGTTATGAATTGCTCGACTTGATTAGAGGGTGTTTCTATGATTAACTCTTTTCTTCCTGTCGCCGTCTCGCCGACACAATGGGGATTAATCTAGGATACTTATTGTACCAAGCAGATATACATAATCTAGAAATTATGAATAAGACTGACACTCGCAGTCGGCAAATTTTTAATGTGCCGTTTTCGCAAAACGCGAGATGTTATTCTCTACAAGCATGGACACTGAAATTGGCACTTGTTATCGCCGTAAACAGATTATAGTTGATGCGGACGGGGAATTGAGATCAACAATGACGTCAGCACTGGGAATGATGCATTTGTTGAGATCGTTGGCGAAATTTAAAATCAAATTGCAATTGATTACATACGGTGGTTCGTACAGGGTATGCAAAGGATGTGGTACTACGGTAATAATCGATTTTCTTACAAGTGCGTACAGCGCCTGATCTTCTCGATGCACGCTGTTAATCTTTTTATAATAAATCGTTCTTATAATTCATTTTTTAATCATTAAGTTTCCATTGTACAGTATAAACTGTCTCACCTCGAATGAGAGGTCAAACCGCCGCTGCTGTTGAGACTTGTAAGCGGGCAATCGTTCAAGGAACTGCGCGATCACTCTGTTGCTCATCGCCGGCTGCAACAGATTGCGATGAAAAAAGAATCAGTGACATCTTTTGTTGATTTTGGATCTCCCCTTTTAAAATCCATCTCAATTTGGGTCAGTTAAAAAGGCGATCGGCTCGATACTATGCAAGAGACAGTGCACACTCAGACTGATAATGATACAGGACAGTTGGAGAGAAGCCGAATGATGGCATTCAACTACTTCTATTTTGCCAGGCGGGCAAGTGTTTGGGGGTTTCGGAAGCATGAAAGATTTCGTTCCCACGAGGCTACTATAAAAATATTGTGTCATGGAGATAGTCGGTAATTACGTAGTGAGAAGCTTTGGTTCAAACCTCCCGCTTTGTTCATACGGGCTCCATGACCGTTTATCGCTAGTCATGACTTGCGAACACGTCGATCAGATCATCTCGATAGAAGATATGGGCGCAAGAATACCTCAAATCAGCACCCCAGCCACCCTGCTCTCACCTTTGAGGCACATATTCTTAATTTCTCCCATCCCTACAGTCTGTTGAGGCAAAAACAAACTAGATGATTCACTATCAGCCTAGAAAAGTCATATCATCCACCGGTGGGTGTATCTAAACGACGTTAAAGAGGTTTTTTAGAAGTAAGAAATTCGCTAACCAATGCTGCTCGTTTGCCCTCCTCCTCGGCGAGTACAACGACGGCCAGCAGCAGCGCGGGCAGAACGGCTAAAGCGTACTTCATGCTGAGTTGCGGGATTACTGAAAATGATGAAATCACACCAGGTCCTGACACGAACATAGTTTTGCGCGAAAATCGCCGTCGCAAAGGATCGCTCTATAAGCGATACGCCTACCGTACTCGACAAGATACTATATTGCGTCGGTTTGAAAGTGCTAAGCGCGAAGCTATTCGATGAATGTACAAGGTTATGGACAAGAATAAACTGATATGTGAGCGAAATTTACATGATCGTGTTATTTAAGTTTTAGGAGAGGATGAGCAGCGTCAGTTGGAAGTGAAAATCTGAAGTATTTCACCAAAATGTTACATCAACGATAGCATCTATATTGCCTAAGCTTAACACGCCCCTAATCTTTCTTTAGGTGTGCCCGCGGTCAGGTATAATGGAACCGTCTACGGCGCTTTACAAATCCTTTGACAAAAAGCCACATCGGCGCTATCTCGTCCTTCCCACCTCCCTCTAACCGAGAACTCTAATGCTCCTCCTTTTGAGGACACGGACTGCAGCTACAGAGCACGCTTCGCTTATCTCCATTTTAATTAAATACCAGCAATAAGCGACACAAGAGCAAGTAGGCGTTTTGTATGAAACTTCCGAAGCGCATAGGTCGTCGACTGAACTCCAGCGAGCGGAGCAAAATTTGATGTCAGAAAGATCCGGCAGCGATCTCTTTATGCCTTCACGGCTAGACGAAGCTACTGAAAGAGCGAGAACGCAGCGCGTAGGATGGCGCACTAATCATTCTAATCATTCGCTGACCGCCCGTCACCCTTCGGCGCACGCCGATTCGTCCATTCAGCCGGTTGTTTGCACCGATCCGACCATGACACATACACTCGCTCGTACTAATTGGCTTCGTTCGACTGACTATGCTACTAAGCTTTACATCCTTTGCTCTCCGCGGGAGGCGATAAGGACGCATCGCTTCATCATCCTCGCTGTCAACTTGTTTCTCTTTCTGACACATCTTCTCTAGGCTGTTCTCGAAGTCCTGGCACAATTTCGCCGCTTCGACAACTCCTTCAATTTTTCATCAACTTAAATGACTAAGTTTCGACGAGCAGACTTATGTCGTGGTGTTCTTAAGGAGAACATGAAATAAACCACGCATTTGCAAGGGCGGCTGACGTTCTTCGCTGAGCAGCAAAAGCAATTATAAAATAATTCACTTAGAGAGCAAAATTTTAGCGACGACATTCTAACCTTAACAAGGACGTGGTAGAGCGGAATTGCTCAAAGAAGAACTTCAGTCATGCCCAGCAGCAACGGTCTGACCTTGATGTGTGCAATCGTTTGTAACTTTAAAATTAAGAGAATTCCTATGAAGTCGAATTCGGATGCGAAGCAGAGACAGATCTTTGTCCAGACTGCTCATCTCCCCCCAAATACCAATTAAAGAAAGTACAGCTAGACTGAGAGGCGCATGAAACCAAAATACAAAAGAGAAGAGGCATGCAAAGATCAGTCTATAGTTATTGAGATTAACCTAAATTTTGCCGCCTTCGGCCGAATTTCAGGAAGGCACGCAAAGCTTTGCCTCCTTTTCTCAGCAGCTATAGGAGATGAGACGACCAACTGTATGCCCTGAAGCACGTACCTCCGACCTACCTATCCGTAGCCACTTTTCAATGAACAGAACTGATATGAAAATGGGGTACATAGATTACTGCATTGACGCAACAAAATACCTATCCGCAGCACAGATAATACAAGTCTACCACCTCGTAAATTCCGGAACAGAATTAAATCACGCACGTTGTCAAACTATCCCATAAACAAACGAAAGGAGATCAGCGGGGTTGGCGGGGTTTATTGCTGCTTGCACAGTTTTAGCGGGCGGAAAATATACCCTACTATTTCTGGGATGTGGACGTTGGCAAACGTTTCGGAGATATAGTGAGGGTGGAAATTTTTATAGGTTTGTATTGGATACAACTGAGCTTTTGCGCGTAACCCTCATCTGGCCGTTTGCCCGCTTTTGGCCGCAAAGAATGGTTCAAATGCCATTTACACAAGAAGTCAACATTTATTAGGGGTTTTCATTGACCACGCCATGACGCAAATGGAAAGCGACGGCTGTCAAATGACATCTATTACGCTCTCCCGTGAGAAATTTCACTAAACCACCATTCATACCAGTAATGGCATTTCATTGCAGAGGTTGTAATGACAGCTTGCATTGGATAACTAGAACGCAGCTGAAGAACAAAAAACTAGCCTAGTCAGGGCGCTCGACCCACACATGAAGAATAGGTAAAATACCATTAGCCTAAATGAAATTACGTCACGATGAATAATGACTCGTTTGCTCTTTTAATTAACGAAACGCCGTTATGAAGGTCTTCGGCGGGGATCCAAGAAATGTGTCCAAGCAACGAACATATATAGTTGTTCACCCGAACCGGAATTGAAGCTCAGCCAAAGTCCTCCACAAATGGCCACTGGGCCAGTTTCATATAGCGTACTTTAGCCAAAGTCGTACTTAACGCAATGATAAAGTATGTCCCATGAGTATGACTTTAAGCTAAAGTACGTAATATGAAACCGGCCCAATAGCTATAAGATTTGCCGATCCCCTTCATACGTTTTGGGAACGATAGACATTTCATGTAACAATGTTCGTTCATGTCAATAAATTCCAATGTACTAGTGTTCTAGTAATGGTAAATTTCGTTACTCTCTCGCGCATCATTGATTAATACACCTCTTTCCCTCGAAATATACCATGAATTTACGATCATACATATTTATAGAATGAATCTGATTTGTGCATCTGTAAAACTAGTTACTACATGCAACAGATATGTGATCCTGAACTAAGACGAATGGAAACTTTGTTGGACAATATTAGGACTAGAAAGAATGTATGGGAAAAGTGGGATTGGGGGGATAGACTTTGATCAGTACAAATATCGATGTAGAATAAATGCAGCAACTCTAAAGAGCGACCAAACTCTACTTACAAAGGATTAACCTAAAGCAGGAAAGTATCATGCAGCAAACTACAATCAACTTCATCAATGTATCGACGCTAATGACCACCTACAATGAGCCATGCATTAATCCAAGTAAATAGCAATTATCCATTGCCTACTGAATCGCCTTCTAATGACGTTGCAGAGGATTTCATTGCATTGCTTGTTTATGGCAATATTTTATTTACACAAGATGCAATCACAACAATAAATAATTGGTCATGTCAAAGCAAATCACAAATTAAGAGTCAAGCTTTCTTAATGAAACAACAAGGGATCACTGGAATTTGTCATTAACATGTCCTGCGCGCTAACAAGAGCTGCTGGAATGAAGGATCGATCAAATTTGTTTACGTTAAGAAGTCTCCACGGCCAATTTGAATATTTCGAAAAGCTCAGATATTACGCCAGACGTAGCCGCAGAGGGAATGTGATCTTAGTCTCCATAAGCGTTCAAATAACTCTTGGATATCAGACGGCAATTAGTCGAAAAGTGAAGGATTGTGAAAAATTCTTTGAATTTATATTAAACAGAATTGAGCACTGAGCGTCTTGGGTCACTAGACCCCAGCCAAAGATTTTAGGGGAAGTTACCCGCAGCCACCGACCCGCGGCATTGTCTGCATCGTGCCCAAACGAAACTGTTTTTGCCAGTAAAAGTATCCAATACTACGGACCAAAACTGAAAAGAGGAAGGAAAGAAAAAAGCCATAAAATGTTCGCCCCCAAATGGAAGCCATTATGAAATCTTGACGCATTTATATCCAATCAACATGAAAAGACAAATTCATTCTTCATTTGGCTCGTTTGGGGGCGCAAATGGGACAAGCGAGGAGGCGATCATCGCAATATCCGTGGGCAAAGTGACCGCAGAAGAAGATGACGACATCGACGGCGTATCGGACGTCTTCGCTGAGCAGCGGCTTATGACAGGCGACGCAGGGGGTGATGGCGCCAACGTAGACGCCTCTGGTCTGCAGTCTCATGAGACGCTCGAGCAGCTCTCCGACATCGTTCAGCGTCACTCGCCGACAGCCCTCCTAATGAGACATTCGTATTAACGCCGGTCAACCAGTCGGATTGTTCCTTGTTCAAAATAGCGCAATCGCGGCTCGCGGTCCGAAACACTGCAGTAAGCAACCGACACGCGTCGTGCTGCGCATTGAGTGATACAGTAACGGAACTGACAGCCAGTATTACGATCCTTTCGAACATATATAAACACGACAATTATGCACTTGCCTATCACCTCAATCCCCCATAGTATTTAACAGTGGCGCTAGAAACAAACTATACGCTCTTGAATTTCATCGCCGAAATTTAATAAAGGATATCGAATTTGACTGCCTTACTGTAATTTTTTTCGAAAACTGATTGAAATTGGTGAAGTAGGGTTATTATTGATAGATTCTGAGCACGTGAGGCGTCTGAGCCTGTCGATGCGTGCTTCATATTTCATGTTATTCTCTCTCATATCTCCATCATTAACACCCAACGGTCGTCAAATCTCACAGTTGAAAAGCGCGTGGCTGCATTACACGGTAAAGCCAACGTTCCGATCAACATTAGTTCTGACGTCCGAAATTAATGCCCGAATAACTTCAGAGCTAATTAGTATTAGCCTTGCTTCAGTAATATTTGCAACAACATTTATACTAGTAAAATTCTGAAAGCAACTTCAGAGAAAGATATTGAAAAAATTTGCACTGAGATCAGCGCATAGTCAAAGTCAAGATTAAAGGGCTTTGAAAAGTCAGATCAGAGTCAGAAATTAATCTCGATGTCAGACATAACATTAATTCCGATACGTGTGATTTGTCAGGCAATATTATTGTTAAAATCTTTCGATCAGAAACAAGAACTCTCGCTAGACACTATAGTTGGCAAAAATGAGCTCACTTTTCAGTGCCTGAACACCGTTTTCCACCAAGAATGATAGTCGTTTCTTGGTTTTTACGTTCATAAATGAATAGAAAAAAGTACTATCGACTTTCAAAGCAGGTTGGCCTTATTCAATCTAAGATTTCTTGTTACTGATCGGTAAATTTTGACTATCCACACAGCATTGAATCTTTATGAAATATTGTCTCACCTGAAGGCTGATTTGGAGAGCGTAGTCGTGAAGAGTCTTGACGAGGGAGTCTCGCAAGCCGGGAATAGTCATTGCCGAGGGAATGCGCCTTATGATAATCGTCGGATCCACATACGTGCCTAAACATCGAAGCTATCACTTACCAATGTCAATCAATTGTTTTAAGCCTATCAAACGCACGCGCTCTACTACGTGCTCGTGCGTCCGTAACAGTATACTTATTTGAGTGTTACTTCATATAGAGCACGCACTAAATATAATTCAAAACAATTCGGAATGGCTAGATCGATGAAAAACGCACTATTCGCGAGCAAGAATTTGGAATAAATCGGTCCACTACTGAATAAATAAACGAATTTTCCATTGTCTGCCGAACTACAGCAAGAAATATTGTCGCATGCCTTGGAGCGACCCGTGCCTTGGAGCGACCCTATGTTAAACCCGGCTGCGTCGCACTACAGGTCGCTTCAAGGGCTTGTACCTTGGAGTGACCCGCGTCATAGAANATGCCTTGGAGCGACCCGTGCCTTGGAGCGACCCTATGTTAAACCCGGCTGCGTCGCACTACAGGTCGCTTCAAGGGCTTGTACCTTGGAGTGACCTACGTCATAGAACTGTAGTGCGACGCAGCCGGTCGCTCCAAGGCACGGGTCGCTCCAAGGCATACGACAATATCACTGTATATAACACAATGCTGAGGCTGACATTTTGAAATTTTATTATAATATCCGCGAAAATAACTTATTTAAAAAGGGTAGGTTGGTTCGCAGCGGGTCTCGTCATGAAATTTACAGCTTTCCTGCCGAAGCCACTCTCGCGGCGCTTATTCAAGTATGAACAAGAAGCGCGAGCCTTTACTATAAACGTGATAAGATTATACTCTAATGTGCTACTCAAAGCGAATATAAATGTAATTTTAATTGCTTAAAATGTAGACGGCAATACCAATATTCCGCATTAGCTCAGTGATGTAGTCGGGTCGCTTGACAGCGAAGGTGATAAGATCGTTCCACAAGTCGGCGTCGTCGTGCTCCTTGCAGAAGTCGATCGCCTTGTCCAGCCGCTTCTGATCGTCGATGATTACCTTCAACGCTGCCCTCTGGTTCCCGCCGCGTCCCAGCAGAAATACTAGCTGAAACGTGAATCAGGGTATAAGTATTCATATACAGATGTTCTAATTTCTCCATGCTGTCATTTGGCTATACTCGCGATTTTCAGAGGCTGAGTAACTCCACCTACATTTCTTCGGTTTAGGGAACTATAGCTCTACTAAAATCTGCGTCACTGCCGCTTATTGAGTGAAATGTCAGAGTCACTTTACTTTTTGTGTCAACTTTTAGTGCAATTGTCATAAAATGCACGAATGCGACAAACTGCCGCATTATTGCTCTTTCCACTGTTTGGCGTTTATTGCCTAAAGGCGCGTTCAAACTTGGTGCCTATGGACAACCTCGGCGGGATGACGCTATCGACTGATTGATAAATGCGAGGCGCGTTGGTTAACAGATCGACTCTACGTGTAACATTCCCGAGTAAAATGGCATTGCTCGATTTTACCTCTTCCATCAAGCCTTTCTTCTTGCACGTTTCCAGAGCCTTATCAATATTGTAGTGCTCGGCATATCGTCTCAAATAAGGCAGCAGTCGCT
>NIUQ01003890.1:0-15610 GCA_002796945.1 Plectus sambesii
GCGCCGATTTGCTGTTCGTCGAAGGGAAGAACACTCCGAGGCAGAAAATTCCGATCAAGGGACCAGCCAGCGCTCCCATCATGTTCACCGACGACTAAACATGTATATATATATATATGTACATATTTTAAAACTTACAGTAAAATCTATGTATAAGAGAATGGTCTCTTCAGCATTATTGTTTGGCACAGAGGATTTCGAAAATCTCTCACTTCCAAGTTCTACCATACATTTTATTAACTTTTATTAATTTCTAATATTTGTACACGATCTGTTAAAGGCGCATTCTGTATTTATAAGAATTATTCATAAAGATGCATCGGCACCTATAAAACGAGGCACTGATCACTTTATTGAATATGACCAAAAGTTTGTTCATACGTTGGACCGGATTGCACGCTCTGTTGGTGTTTTTTGCGGCTATTTACATATTTGACCGAAAAATTGTGGCAAAAGCAAACTTTTGATCGTTTTTTCATCGAAAAGAAGTTGATTGATGCGAAGCGCGCGTGATAATTCATCACGCTCATTTCGGCTCATATTGAGCTTAGAGTGTATTTACACGTCTGAACGTATTGCACCGTTCATTTTGACTAAAATTATAACCAAAATTATATGCAAAATAATTATAGTTACGATACCTTGATGATGCCGCCCATTGGTCCAGCGGCAAACGCCAATGCAGTGGTGCACAGTCCAAAGAACAAAACGAGTCCCTTGTTCACGAGTGTCGCCTTAGAATCACTCCATTTATCGCCGTAGCGCTGTTTAAGAAAGTCCTCCCAAATAATAGCCGACATGGAGTTGAGGCCGGCGGACAACGTACTGAGCGTGCTGCTCGATAGACAGGCAAGAAAAAGCCCCGGCAAACCAGGAACGACTTCTGCAAGAACAATTACTTGTTGCTGCAATATTGCTATTGTGGTAAATTTCTAAGAGAAGCTTTCACGTTAGCGTATAGGTAGGATTGTGGTGGGATGACATTAGTGATGAACTCTTGATCGAAAAGCGCGTTGGTTGACAGTCGACTGCTCGCGATGCAGACTATACAAAAGAAAGACAACTCACTCAGCACTTTGGTAGCGAAGAAGATGACCAATTGATCTTGTGTTTCAATTTCGCCAGTATCGAGGGGATTGCAATTCCAGAAGTAGGCCAGCATTATAAGACCGATGAAGCAAGCCAGTGAAGTGAGAATGACGAAGGCGGGTATAGTGATGGCCATGACCATGTAGGCGTGCTTCAGACTGGGCAGCGCGCAGTAGCGCTGTATCGCCATTTGGTTCAAACCGAACAGCGACATCCAGAAACTGAATCCACCGAACGTTGCTATCCATATGGAGCTGTACTAAAGTGGCATCATTTTAACTAATCGATATCTACAGAATAATCCTAATTTGTTCAGAAAGTAAGCGGTCCTTCAGTACATTAAGAAGCAAAGCGCTAAGAACTGTTTAACTTTAGGGAAACGACTACGTTACCAGTTCAATTAAGTGTTGTCGCGAAAAGAAAACTAGAAATATCTTTATTTGAAAATGATTTTATTTTATTTTATTATAAATTAAATTTGATGATATCCAAACTTTTGCTGTTTTCTGATAAGTTCTCAAGTGAAGAGTTCATTTTATCATTGTCATATCATAAATCCTTGTTTTGAGAAAGTTGGAATGACAGAAAAGGACGGTATCATATTAGTAAATGTATGCACAGTAATATGATGTGAGGCCACTTTCAACAAACAATTTCATTAGCCCTTCATTATAAGAAAAATTCAGAAAGCTGCCTATCAGATAACATGCAGATACCATAAACAACCATATCTCAATACAGTCAACTCCACCCAGCGCGAAACCGCCCATTGCGTCACACCACTCATAGGGACACCACCCATGGCGTCACACTGCGCTTGGTTCGGAGTACTATCTATGATATACTTACAGCACCTGCCATGTGTCAAACATGCACAAAAGAGCCATTTTCCCCTTTCTCTCTCCCTTTTCCACACCTTAACATCAGCAATTACGAAAGCCAAATCCGCTTAAAATGTCTTTCTCTATGGAAATTCAGTTCATCTAACTGTCTCATGTCCTGCCTGTACAGAACTTTCCTTGTCAGCATGGCATTTCAGTTGATTTAGAGTCAATCTAGTTGTACAATATTATACAGTACGATGTAAATCACTCTTTTACACAATTTTGGGTCCCGCAACGATTACCAGCATATATTAAAAGTCTATAGCGTCACATTTCGTCCAGTCTTGGGGGTGTAGCTCTGAGTGGAGTTGACTGTATATAAGAAAGCTTCCGTTTCGTTCACGACACAGTTGATAATTCTATACGCTAATATTAGCTCTTATACCTGAGCAGGATTTAGGTCGGTGTTCTTCAAGGACGAGAGCCGGCCACCTTCAGAAGCAACTTGCCAAACACGGTCCCATCCTCCTGCGTCATGGATTCCCTTGACTATCAGGGTACCTACTCCGCCATACATAAACACTGCTTGAAGCGTATCTGTCCACACAACGGCTTTCAATCCGCCAATTGTCGTATAACATGTTGCAACCATGCCAATAACCTAAAAAGATTACAATTGTCATCAATGCAGAGCTGAATTATGCGGCATTTTTAACAAGAGTGTCTTACAATTTTTGAGGTTGCAAATTTAAAATTTAAAATTTAGATTCGACTCCGTCTCATTTAATGCATACAAAAGGTAGCATTTACGATGAAAAGAGATGTGAATTTCAGGTACAGTCAACATCGTCCATAGCGACACCACCCATAGCGTCACATCGGCCATAGCGTCACTTTTCCCCGGTCCCGAAAAAGTGTACTATGTTTTGTACAGGCAATTAGTCGGCCATAGCGTCAGGTCATAGCGTCACATCGGCCATAGCGTCACTTTGGGTCGGTCCCGAGTACCATCTTTGACATGTTTACAACACCTGCCATAGCGTCAGTCAGTTAATTAGCCATTTTTTCCCCTCTCCCTCGCCGCCCTAACTGCCTAACCTCGGCAATTGTCAAAGGCGAACCGGGCCAAAACTGTCTTTCTCTCACGTAGGACAGTTCATCTGGCTGTCACGTGCTCTACCCGCACGGAACTTTCATTATTCGCATGACAATTGACCGGATTCTACCTATGGAGGCACCAATGCAGTGCATTTTATTTATAAAAATTGGGTACCGCAACGAAAAACGGCATACTGTAGAAGTCCATAGCGTCACTCGGCCATAGCGTCACTTCCTTTTTTCCGGTCCCGAGGGTGACGCTATGGCCGATGTTGACTGTATGATGAACCCACCAGAATAAACGGCCAGAGGGTGATGTCGGTGACGCCACTAAGCGCAACTGACGGAGCGTAGAGGACGACGGCCATGTAAAAAAGGGTGTTGGCGATGAAAATGGCGGAGGCTGTTCGACGAAGCAGTCTTGAGCCAAATCGCAGCTCAAAGTATTCGAACATGCTCGTTGTTTTCAGACGGTATAAAATTGGCAGAAAAATGAGCCCTGACGCCACCAGCGCCAACGTCCCCATCTGGTAGTTCACCCAGTATATAGCACCTATGAAAGATATTTCATTATTTTTCGTCACTGAATAAATTGATTCATATTCAGGCAAACGAATCAGATTGTAATGTTATAATAATGCAGAATACTATTAAGAATTATCAAAAAGCCATCTATTAAGATTGCGGTGAGAAGTTGGATTAGTGCAGCAAATAGTGAGGTACAAGTCGGCGTCACAGCCGTTGACAAATCTTCCAGTGCGTAGCATGTTTAACAAAAAATTTAATAGCAATATTCCTATTACACACAGCCGACGCGGGAAATTTGAATCTGCCATTGAGAATAGTTTTCAGTGAGAAGTAACACGCTTACTGAAAAATGAAAAAAGGCGTCATGAAACTGCCATTTACTTTTGAATTTTTATCTAAAACTTTTATTCTATTAACTACTGTGTCGCGAAATATACTCGAAGAATTTTCGGTTAAGTAGAAAATTACGATGCAAATCGCTGATAAAAATTACTTTTCGTTGCAGAAATCCATACTCCTGCGGCGTTCATAAATTAAAACTGAGATAATTTTGCCTACCTCGTTCGTATATCTCAGCGGGAGTTCCGAGCATCGTTAATCCTGACTGGAAAGTGGTAAGCAGCGAAAGCGCCATGGGCAGAACTGGCATCTTTCGACCGCCCATGAGAAATTCTTCGGTCTCAGATTTGTTCGGATTCGCCTTGATGCGCGCCTGGTTACGCTTTGCTTGGATCGCGTAAAAGGCGCCCACTCCCAATGAAATGCACAGAAATGCCACGAAGAGCACATAGTCAATCGCGACGAATGCGGACGTCATTCTCGACTCTATGCAACTGCAAGAACACAAGAGACTCGTAAAATAATCGTTTACTGAAGTAATACTTTGTGATACTTTGTGAAAGACAAACTCCGATCATTCGACGCTATTTAAAATGCACTATAGGTTGTTATAAACTCAGTTTGATGAAGCTTCTCAGCGATAACCTAACTCTAACATAAATTGATATAATTTTCAACGAAACGTCGATTTCATAAACCTATGGAGAACTGAATGAGAATGGAGGAATCAAGTCTCACTTCTGACTTTGCATTAATTTGAGCGTTATTAATGTTCAAGTGAAAGCCTCAATTTCTTATTTCTCAACAACTTTTTGAAACAAACCTCAGCTATCCGTATGCATATAAAAGTAAAATAGTTGTCTTTACATTAACCAGAGTTATGGGTGATTATTTAACTTACAAATAAATGAGAATACGATTATGCCACTGGCCGTTTACATATAAAATATACTCCGAACTTACATCTAGGTAGCGCAGTGAGCGAGCGCTACTTTACCGCTTTCTCAATCCGCAATACGTGCTATCAGGAGCTACTTGGCGCCTACCGACTGAATGTGATTTAAGCCATTATACATTGTAAAGTTACTGATAACGATCTGGGGCAAGCAAACTCTAGCCCTATAGTGGCAGCTTTTGCTTTGTGTGCGATTATAAGGCATACTAGTATAAGGCATATTCTTCACCAAGCCGCTACTGTTGCGTCATTTTCTCTGAGGCGTTTCTGGGAGAGCAATGTCAATCACTCTCACTACCGACAAGAGTAGGAATGACGCCATCAGAACGGGCGACATGCACGTAAAAGAGCGAATAATTGTTAACTCGTTCAGTGACCCCTAAAATATCGGTAGTCTGCGGTCAATCTCACAAATCGTTTGCGACTGCAGAACTGCAAGCGCGGTGATTAGTCAGAGAAGCGGAAATAATAGGAAAAGACGAAATCGTTGCGCTTGTAATTCTATATTAACAATAGTTTTATGCAATAGATTTCTGTAACTGGCCGCCGGAGGCTACTTCGTGAGCTGTTATAACCATAACTACTATTGTAACGAATCCAGGAAGCGCAGTGATTTGATTGGTTATTGGTGATACAAGCGGGAAAATGCGCCATTCATACGCCACATATGGCCGTCGCTGCACTTGCCATAATTGCCGTGAGAGATCGATACGCTAATTTAAACGGTTTACTATGAGTTATAAAAATATACGCCATGGAACCGTGCCATGGCGTATCGATTTCATGTCGTAATAGTAATTGCCAAATCGAACTACGCCCCTGGAGGATCGCGACGCATTTTACCAAACGGAACGTGCGGCCAGCCACGGTAGTAGGCGTTCAAAAAACAAATTTTCTCGTGCGCAAGTCGTCCTAATTATTATATTAGTACCGAAGGCTATAATATAGCGGTTCCTTCAATCACAATACTGATGATACGACAGACATTTTGTACTATGTCTGCGTATAACGTGAGCAAGGTCATTCGCACTTTCGCTTCGTCCTTATGCATTTTTTCAGTAAACAGTCCAAAATAGTTCGGACCTTTTTCGATTACCATAGTTTTTGGACGATCGAAAAATGTGTTGTCCTGTTGCTAAATAGGATAATGGGTAAATACGAAAAGTCACTTTGCGCTGTTTCCATATGCGGGACTTGATTGTGCGTCAAAGTTCCGATTGCTAGTACAGTCGAAACCGCATAAGTGCACAAATTTTCCATGCCCCGAATTTTTTTCGCCCCATGTTTTCTACATGATCTAAAACCGGATAAGTGCACAAACCGGATAAGCGCACAAATTTTTCGTGCCCGGTCGATGTGCACTTATCCGGTTTCGACTGTAGTTGATAATGTGCAGTGTGCGGCACCAGCGTAAGCTCTGACATCTAAAAATTGTAACGTTTCGAAAACTTTCTCATTCCTGATTTGACGTCGGAATCAGAATACGAAATTTATTTCAAGTCATAAATTTGACGATACTATTATGATAATCTATATAGAGGGAGTACTGATTGTTTGGTCAGAGTCAGAAATCGAATGATTCAAAATGTCAGTTTGTTATCATTTGTTGATGCCATAGTCAGTATTGGGCGTTTCAAAACTACGCAAATGCAACAAGGTACACTTGATAAACATGATAGTGTGTTTATCAAGCTTGCTAAAGTAAAATGAGTACTTTAACTTTACCTAATCTCCGTTTGTGGTCACATTCAATTGCTTTACTCCTGTTTGAAAATCAGGTGCTCCCTTGTGTTTTAAAAATCTGTCAGCCTTCCCTCCACTTTCCCCATTGATAACACGGTGAGTTACGCCGCTCTGTTTGATGAGTATCCAATCAAAAAGCCTCGCTTGGTCTTTGGACAACGCGTTCATAAACAAACCTGTGTCCTCGTGCACGGTTGTTTATCGTTGACTTACTGCGTGGTAACATTAAACTATAGCAGGCTCGAGATCTTTAATTTATAGTCACTTTTCTTCAATCTGATAGCGCCTGGAATAATGAGGTCCGACAGTAAAACCGGTCGGCGCTTCTTTATTCACGTGAACCATCCCCTTCCGACCACGATGCCTAGAGGGAGGAATTTCGTCAAGATAATCAATGTGACAGGCGAATGCTGCAAGAAACAGGATGAAAAACTAAACTCGCATAATCACGCTATGACGCCGTTTCAAATTACGAAGTTAGTAGGGTATTTAAAACTCTTGTCTGGCGTCCGCCCCTTCTTTCCCACATTTCAAGTCTAGTGCGTTGCTTTCGTCATTTTTCACACACCCAAACAGTTGAAGCGAGGTTTCCGTTACCTCCAGCTGTGGCGCTGTACTATAGTTTATTAATAGCTACGTTGAACAAAGCTGCTTTCTCATTAAGTTGCAACATTATTTTCTTATTCCATAGTATATAAATTTATTACTGAATTAAAAATATTTAATGTTCGTGTACGGCAGAACACCGGTAGCGTCTGACTTCGCGAATGTGCCGCAGATTGTTAATATGTACTAAGGAAGGCATGAAAGGGCTGCTTAGCGTTAAATTAATTGATTGTCATGCGCGGCTAAGAGCTGCAAACGGTACATTTCCCATAGCTAGGGTTAACCAGAGTTCCTCTGTAATTTTGGCCATATTTTGTATGACAGAATTTATCATAAATAGACATATTGAATTATTTTATAGAGTAAGCAATAAAAGAAGATTATCAAAAATGGCCGCAAAGTTCAAAATGATGCAAAATAAATGACAGTTTCAGAGAAAAAATGTTTACGACAGTCGATTACTGCATATTCGCCGCCTTTATTGGTCTTTCGATGCTTGTCGGCATCTACCATGCGCTTAAATCGAGCAGACAGCAAGCAAAGGCCGTAAAGTCAGAGAAGACGGCCGAATTTCTACTCGGCGGACGAAAGCTTCCCATTATCCCTGTCTGTTTATCTCTTCTCACCACTTTTATTTCCGGCCTCTCTCTCCTCGGAGCGCCTGCGGAAATTTACCAACGAGGTGCATTTTGAGTTCAGTGTTTGCATTATGACAGCAAGAACTTCCGCCAAGTTGTAACTGTTATTGACAGGATGTAGGATTTCGAATCTGATATACTTTTCTGCGGCAAAAAATGTTAAAATCGGTGACGGCAATTAATTTTTAGTTTCACGTTAGCATTTGTGCGGTGACAGTATGACTCTCTCTGTAAAGAATTACTGCCTTCTGATCAAAGTCGCTAGTTATAAATTGTTTTTAATTAAATTTTAAGAATTAGCATTTATTTCCAGTGTCGTAAACATTTCAGTGTTTTGAGGTTTGTACGTGTGACAGTACAATTTGAATTTTAAGGTTTTTTGTTCTGGCCTATGTACTGGTCGAGTGCAATTGCGTTCCTTATCAGCGGTTATTTCTTCGTGCCAATCTTCTATAAACTGCAAGCGACGAGCGTCTACGAATACTTTGAGAAACGCTACAATTCGAAGCTGCTTCGACGTATTGGCGCCGCCCTGTTTCTGTCGACCACCTGGTTCTACATGGCCGTCGTTATGTACGCCCCTGCAATCGCATTGACGGGAGTCACTCAAGTGCCTCTTTGGCCATTTATCCTGGTACAGTAAATGTTCATTACCTATAATTTTTAATTGTTAACCAGAAAATCAAGTTTTCCATCACGGACAGGTTAAGGGGCAAATATGCCTTTATTATGTAATCAAGCACAGTGTCAGTAACATTTTGCAACGATCAGTCTAAATCAGGAAACTTTGCGCTGAGAACAATTATGCTCGTTTTTAATTAATGTAGACAAATTTCGACTGTCTCGAAACACTGGAGAGGTTTTTTCGCGCAATTTCCCACATGCAGCCAATATGACATAAGCAAAAATTGCTTGCAAATATAACAAGTTTCACTTTATATTGCCAGCACGATATAAACTGAGATAATCGGGAGGGTGACAGTTGACCGCACGGGACAGTTCACCGTTGCGACAGTTTACCGTCAGGACAGTTAACCGCAGGACAGTTAACCGCAGTGTCTTTTGACCGCAGGACAGTTTACCGCAACGTGTTTTGACCGCAGGACAGTTGACCGCAGAGACAGTTAACCGCAAAGACAGTTGACTGCCGGTATTTTGAACTACCAGATCTTTTATAAATTAGTGGTGAACAAATTAGCTGAAAAAGGTTAAATTTGAAATAATAACTGAAAAAGGATTATCCCACCCCAATGCCATGGCAAAAGGCTACTGAGGAACTTGAGATGAGGAAGTGACCGCAGACTGTGTCTTACTAGCTGAGGCCGCTTGTTTATAGCCAGTTACCCCCCAAAAAAATGGCGCGGTCAGTAATGGAGGTCAAATTTCAAAATGAACTACTTAATGTGGCACTATTATGGCGACGGTATTCGCTTGCAAAGGGGGTGGCTAATACTTCTGTATGTTATTATTTAAATTAAAATATATTCTACTAATACGTTCACCACTGATTAATACATCATCCCTTTGTTCAACTGCTTCGGCGGTCAATTGTCTTTGCGGTTAATTGTCTCTGCGATCAGTTGTCTTTGCGGTTAACTGTCTCTGCGGTCAACTGTCCTGCGGTCAAAACACGCTGCGGTAAACTGTCCTGCGGTCAAAAGACACTGCGGTTAACTGTCCTGCGGTTAACTGTCCTGACGGTAAACTGTCGCAACGGTGAACTGTCCCGTGCGGTCAATTGTCCCAGTCCCAGATAATCTAATATCTGTAGGCGGTTGGACTCGCCTCCACTTTCTACACGAGTATAGGCGGAATGAAGGCGGTCATATGGACAGACACGATTCAAGCATTCTTCATATATTTGGGCATCGGAATACTCTTGTTTAAGGGCACTAGCGATGCAGGTAAGAAAAAATGCGCGCATTGGAAGACGGTCTGCCAGAATTGCATATACTTTTCTCACCTCGTTACTCTCTTTAAGAGACAATTTGCTTGTGTTCGCACACAATCTGAGAGATTTGTATCGAATATTCATAGTTGATGTGCAAACTTATGCGCAGAAAGTGATCTGTCAGGTATAGTAACGAGGCACGAAAATTGTAAAGTATTTTTGGCAAAGCAGCTTCTTAAACTGCGCACAGTAATGCTCATGCGTAAACGCTTATACCTATTGACAGGCGGTCTGCAAGAAGTCTTTCGAATTTCCATGGTGTCAGGTCGGTTCGACGCTCTGAAGCGTACTGATCCGTCACCGCTGCAAGTACGTCAGCATCTGAATTTGCTTGTAATTTTATTCAGTCACTTGAAATTTCAGCACAACAACTTATGGATCATGACGTTCGGCTCGGTTCTATGGTGGTCGACTATGTACGGTCTAAATCAAATGGCACTGCAAAGATACTGTAGTATGCCGAGTCTGAAACATGCTCGTATCCTGATAGGAATAACTGTTCCCGCCTTCCTAATACTCGGCTCCATGTGCTGCTACATCGGCGTCGTCATGCTCGCCTACTTTTACTATTGCAACCCGATCGAGTCGGGAGAGATCGAATCTCAAGATCAGCTGGTCATTTTATTCGCCGCCAAAGTCTTAGGTAAGATAAAACAACTAAATTTTCTGATAATGCTCCAATTACATCGCTTAAATTCAATATACTCTCTTCTTGTAATGTTAAGCTGCGCCTGTTAGCGCTCGAAAGCTACACGCTAGTCTTCAGGTGCGGACCGTAGAAATTAGTAATACTTTTAACCTTTACGTTGCAGTGTGCTGAGTCTCTTGTATACGGATTCCTCTTTTATTCTGATCTTTTACATCAGGGTCCTTCTGTGCATGGATAAAGCTGTTGAGCCAAAGTTTCAAATCAAATTTTTAGGTTTCTTTCCGGGTCTTCCCGGTCTATTTTTGGCGTGTCTGTTCAGCGGCACGTTGAGCACCATCTCTAGCGGAATTAATTCAATGACAGCTGTACTGTGGGAAGATTTCCTTAAAGATAGCCATGCGGTCAGACTGGGCGATACGGGTTCGGCCAATCTCAACAAGATGTGCGCCTTCATTTTTGGTATCGGCGCCACGCTGATGGCATTTTTGTGCCAGTACATGGACGGAATGATCAACGTAAGTCAACTATAATTCCGCGCGCGTTGCTCGTCCGTAAAAATCTATAACGACATCCTGGCTGCATGCTTAGAATGATTTGGAATGAATGAAGCACGCAATTAGCGCTTAATTTCGTATACACGCATTTTCCCGTCAAAACGATTGTTCTTTCAAACTGCCGTGACGCGAAAAGCTCTAAGTTTAATCATTTTCAGGCTGCCAACAGCGTGCTTGGCGCGATCGCCGGTCCGCTCGCTGGCCTCTTCTTTCTGGGCATTTTCTTTCCTCGAGCCAACAAGAACGGAGCCTTCATCGCGGTCATCCTAACTGTATCCTTCTTCCTATTCTGCTCGGTAGGGCACAACCTCAACCATCCATATGCCAATTACGCTCTGCCGACAAACTTTACTTGCGAAAGGAACGAGACTTTCTTCGGCAGCCTAAACGCCTCCTATTCTGCGAAGTCCCCGGCGTTCGTTCACGCTCCCTATGATCCTCACTACGGAAAGCCCGAGGTGTTTTTCGCCTACAAACTGTCGGCTTTCTCCTACGCGCCCCTGAGCGTTGCAATGGTCATCGTCATTGGCTACGTGGCGAGCATTCTCATGCCTCAAAAGATGACGCCGTACCAGCGAAAGCTCGCCTATTCGCTGACCTACGTGGGACGCAACACTTTCATGAATGATCAGCGAACGATGAGTAAGGATGATGAAAGTCTCATCCACAAAAGTGAAGAGATGAATATAATGCCGTCATTGCGATTGAAGTGAATGCCGAGTATTCACAGTGCATTGTTGATAACCTTTATTTGACACACCAAAACGATCAGAGGTCATACTCTGGAAGCTTCTGTTGCCGGTTTGGATACTCCAGAGCTTACTCGCTTTTCTCGCGAGAGTAAGCTCCCTACTAATGGATTCATCCCTACGCTGTTAATATTACTTTTAATCACAATGTATGAGAGTAAAATTATTGATAAGACGCAAGCATGCAATTCATGACGTCATGTGTATTTTAGGAGCCGATAATAAACATTTCATCTATGCAAAGATTTCAGGATATCTTCCAGGAAGGGTTTACTATTTTCCAAAAATGCAGCATATTTCGCGCGATTTGAGAGCTTCCAGAATAGCGTTCCTGATCAAGGAACAAAATGTCATTCAAACTCTGACGCTACACTGACAGACATAGCACCAAAAAACAGAGTTAACATATTGCTTATTTCTTCGAAGCCGGATTGCAAGCCTTGTGCGGCGCACAATCGAGTTGTCCTCGCACAATCTTCGTCCTCACACCGATCAAGTCGCGTCGTCGTCCGCCCATCACCAACACCTGAAACCATTTCAATCGTTTAAACCGTCATTCATCGTGACTGGTCACTCGTGCATCTGATTTCGTAACCCTTGCACTGAATTCGCCATTTCTGCATTCAGTTATGACGCTATTTGTTGAAATAGAGTGTTATAATAACGAATTGAACGCAAGAATTATGAAATATAATGCAGGAGGGAAGAATAATGATGAAAGGCGGTGTATTAGCCTCTACTAAGGCTGTAGCGGCGACAGGGAATTCCTCCCCTTATCAAAATTTTGGTTTCTCTCTGCCATATATGGTTTTAACTGTTGTTGATTACAATTTATGATCAAAATTTGCATATCAGTAGCTAGAAATCTTAGATCGAATTAGAAAAACTACTCAGAAAGTAGACAGAGCTTCTTTTTGTTAATATACGCGCGTAATAACTAAGAACCGACTATCAGTCTTGGTTAAAACCGGTATTCCAGCATCGAAGAGCAAGCTCGACTTTGCCAACTACGGCGTCTGGCGAGATTTTGTTACTGAGCGAAAATTTTTGACTATAATACTAATTAATTTTATGATTAATATGGTGACTAAAGAACGACCAAGATTTACTGAATTTGTTAAATGTCGACTTTTGCTGTATTCACACCTCTCATCATATAAATGTGATATCCTTCCTAAAAGTTATTTACACCCCATCCTCATTACAACTTCATTCTCTACTATCAAAACGTATTGTATTGCAATATTAAAGTAAAGCGGAATTGGTACAGTCAACTGCTTTTATAACGTCAGTCAAGGGACCGGCCAAAGACCGACGTTATAAAGACAGCGACGTTACAGAGCCAGGCGTTATAAACGCAGTTGACTGTACCTGACTGTGCTCTTGAAGATTGTGGCCGACACCAGGGATATATGAGCAGATTTCCCTTCCATTTGTCAGTTTCACAAGCACGCATTTACGATTTCCAGAGTTTGGCTTCTTCGGATGACGAATGACCGCTAAAAATAGACGATTATTTTACATTTCAGCACGAGCCACAAATACCAAAAACAAATACTGGTACAAATTCGAATATGATATGTACACTACGTTGAGATAGAAGACTTTAAGTGAGCGGTGTTGAGAAAAAAATGTCAGCGGTTTTATTGATTGAGGTTATGTCGAAAAATGAAACCAATGAAGTTTGGAATAATTTATCAATCGCGCAGTTCGATTTTTACATGCGAATTGCGGCGAGTAAAGAGCAGGTGATGCAATGTGTCGCGGGGTGGCGCTAGTTTCGCCCCGTGACATCAGTGATATCATTGCGATCTCATATGTTGAATTAGTGTGTTACGTCCCGACGTAACAGTCTGTTCGGTCTTACTGTCCCTTCCTATATTACCATTGTGGTTCATTAGTAAAGGGCTCCGTGGATCTTCGAGTACTACCGCAAGAGAAGTGCACCCCGCAACACAATGAATGAGAGTTGGCGTGTGAATATATATTAGGCACTAAGGTCTTTATGGAGAAGCTAGCAATTTACGGAAGAGTTAAGCATTGCGAAGATTTTACCTCTACAACAATTAGCGTCAAAGTTTTTTCGCTCAACATTATGTTCACTCGAAAGGTTTCACCTCGATATGTTGATCCCCTGATCCAGAAAACACAGTAGGATTATCAATTTAAAGGCACGCAAAGCAGCCCAAGCGCGACATAATCTATATTTAAAATGTCAAGAACAGCATGACCGCTTAAGAAAAGAAGACCATGCAAAAAGCGTTATTGCGCTCACTTTTGACAACAACGCCTCGCATGACGTTCGATCCAGAAATGGGCGACTTCATTTTACTGCGGCTTCGACGAGGGGGAGGTCCGCCTCGTTCGTGCATCTGCTGCAGCAAACTGTTCTTCCACCACGTCACGGAGGTGTGCAAACTTCGCCAGCCGAACGAGGACGACGCCGTGGCCGCCGTCTCGGCGGAAAGCATTGGCTGCCATGAAGAGGACACCGTTCCTATTCGACTCGCAAAGGAAGACAGCAATCGACCAGTCGCCAAACAGCCTTTCAAAAACATCTTCGCAAGCAAAATTTTAAGTCTATATCAACATCATTTGAAGAAAATTCTGAATGTCAATTTACTTTTTAAGCTGCGACTGAAAATATTACTGCAGTAGCTATTTGTGGTGTACTGTACAATCGAGAACAATCGTTTCAAGACTCACATTCATTAAGACATAATTCATCTCCGATATTTGTTAAGCATTTTCTGATCGTTTTATCAGAAAAAGTGAGCATTCTCTGTATTAGCACAGTGCCACAGTTCAATGCTAGACAATGGAGTTATTGGGTGTACGATTAAAAAGCGCAAATAATGTCGCTTTACGTCATTTTTTCTTGAACAATCTAGAATATGCTGTTTACGCGCAGAACTTTCTCGAACGTTCGCGAATTATCCTCGCAGAGGGTATATAAGACCGGGCTGCCGCACCAATGGCAAATTGTCTGAATTCGTAAAGTGACTGCGATCTAAGCTATCGAAGCTACTTCTGTTCTACGCTATTCTACGATTGATCCCCATCATCCAAAGAAAATGCCGAAAGCTCCAGCCATCGGTATCGACCTGGGCACGACCTACAGCTGTGTAGGCGTGTACCAGCATGGAAAAGTGGAGATTCTCGCCAACGATCAAGGCAACAAGACCACGCCCAGCTACGTCGCCTTCACCGACACGGAGCGGCTCATCGGCGACGCCGCCAAAGATCAGGTGGCGCGCAACCCCGAAAATTCCATCTTCGACGCCAAGCGCCTCATCGGTCGCCGCTTCGACGACGCCCAAGTTCAAGCCGACATGAAGCACTGGCCGTTCAAAGTAGTCAACAAGGGAGGCAAGCCGTCGCTGCAAGTGGAGCACAAGGGCGAGCTGAAGACGTTCACGCCGGAAGAAATCTCGAGCATGGTGCTCACCAAGATGAAGGAAACAGCTGAGGCGTACATCGGTCAGCCTGTGCGCGACGCCGTCATCACCGTGCCCGCCTACTTCAACGACAGCCAGCGACAAGCGACGAAAGACGCGGGCGCCATCGCCGGCCTCAACGTCCTTCGCATCATCAACGAGCCGACGGCCGCCGCGCTCGCCTATGGTCTTGACAAGAACATCAGGGATGAGCGCAACGTGCTCATCTTCGACTTGGGTGGCGGCACCTTTGACGTTTCCATCCTGACAATCGTCGAAGGCTCGCTGTTCGAAGTCAAGTCCACCGCCGGCGACACCCATCTGGGCGGCGAAGACTTTGACAACCGACTAGTCACCCACTTCATCCAAGAGTTCCAGCGCAAGTATGGAAAAGACCTTCGCTCCAACCCGCGCGCTCTGCGTCGCCTGCGAACCGCTTGCTTGGGTGCG
>NIUQ01003891.1:0-15578 GCA_002796945.1 Plectus sambesii
TAATGCGTATTTGAAGCAAAGTATTGCATGTATCGCTGCGTTAAAATCCGTGATTACTATTATCATTCGTTCAGCTTGCTCACGATTAAATGACATCGATCTGCTCAAATATTTATTATATATATCAAAATGTGCTATTTGATATGTTATGTGTTTGTAGTTTGCCTCGAGCGTGAAGAAGATCAAGAACAAGCCGGTGAAGAACGAGATCATCTCCGGCGATACGATGCTGCGGCACTACAAGAACATGGTGGAACAGTTGACGACTGAGCTCGAGGTTAGTGCTGACTCTTCATTCTCATATAGACAGATGTTGTAATGTAAAATTGCACTCGCATTTATTCCCTGCTAATAAATCGCAGCTCTGGGGTGAAGTCATTTTTTGTCCGTTGAAGGCGGTCTTATACGACAAATCCGTCCGTCCTTCTCACCATATTTTGGATGTGCTTTTAAAGGATAACGTGCTTATATGAGAGCGCTGTCGTTCCTCAGTTTTCTTTTTGGGATTAAAAATGATGCGGCACATATGATCAGGACGTAAACAGATAGCACAGTGCGTGGTTTTATGTCTTCCGAGTGAAGTTGTAAACAATAATTGAAAGTGGATGTTACAAATGAGTAATTTTCAGTTAAGCGTTGTTGTTTATTTTGCCGTTTGGAATGGTTTTATTGCAGGCGAAGAACAATCATAACGACGTGAAGGTGCTACAAACGGTAAACGTCGAGCTCAACCAAGAGGTTCAGAGACTTCGCGATCAGATCGAAAAGATCAAACACGCCATCCTCACCGGTGGACACAATGCAAACGGCGACTCCAGCGATACTGTACGCAAATCGACGGTGAGTTCTATCTGTTTTTAGCAGTTTAAATTTAAATATCGTGCTTGTCAAAGTACAATTTGCGACAGTTTCATCGGCTTCTAAGAATTACTTATACCGGTGAATGGGCGATTGGCAGATTTGAATGATATGCGATATATTAGCGAATCCTAGTCGGGCTAAAGGGCGACCGGTACGTGAAGACTACCTTAATCGGAGGCGCGTGATTTGAACTGCTTTACGTAAGAGTTTGGGCCCATAGTAATGCCATATGGTTCTCTTTGAATGTATACATTGTAATCAGGCGTTAATCGCTTTAGGACCTGTCTCGTACCGGTCTCCCTTTAGACCGACTAAGCGAATCCGCTGTAAACAATCTAACTGTAATTATTCCTATAATGAATAGCCTCCAACATAACGACGCTTTTGCATTAAAATCCTCGACAAGGACACGAATATATGCGAAATGGAAATGGTTTTCAGGCGAGAAATCCGCGACGGCAGACGTGGTGTCCGGGTCTGGGAAGACGACCGCATCAGTCGATCGGGTCGTCGCGTTCCATGATCGGTCAGCCGATGAATGAGTCATTCGAGCAGCTGCCTGCCAGCGACCTCATGCGCGACTTTGCCCTCCGCGAATCGACCATCAACGGCGACGTCGCATCGCCAGTCGCTGTTCCGATTAAGCGGGTATGTAAGGCTATGTGGAACAGTTTGAATTTCCCGCGCTGGACACAGTATCCTTTATAACATTTATTATAATATATTTTTAAGGGGAACTGCGGCCATCTCTAGCGTAATTGAAATGGCTGTATACTGTTTTTTGTTACTTATGGCAAGCTGGCTGCGATTCTTATTTGTTTTTAATGTAATTAGCTTATCGCTAAGCAGCTTGTCATAGGTAGTTGAAAGTAATTTACTGCAGATTCCTTTTGGCTGAAGGTAACCAGCGTTCCCCCTAAGAACATATTTATTGATAAATTGAAATACTGATGATACTCTCAGCATGTCGTCTGAAGCAACAGATGGACGATATATCCACTGCAATTGATTGCTTGCGGAAATGGTCTTTGCTTGAATAATACTCGTTTTTAGTCGCGCAACGTCGCCGGCTTCTCCAGCATGCTCGAGACGGTTGAAGAACGTCGCACTACGGGCACCGATAGCGTTGGAGCTGAATCGGCAGTCACATTTACGTCGGAGGTGGAGAGCCAGCTCCGCGAGCGTATAGCACAACTCGAGGTCAGTCTTTCGCTTCTTGGTGGGCATGTGGCTATTACAAATATGCTAAAAATCTGTAAAGACGTTTGTTTGTTGCAATATACTAAATAGTATTTTACATTAATTTTCTGAAATCGGCGTCTGGCACGTCTAAGCGATAAAATGCACAGCGCGTTCAAACGTCACCCTCCCTACAATAACAATATTATATCGTGCTACACAGCAAAGCCGTTCATCGCTTAGTCAATCAATCGATATTTGCAGAAGCAACTCGCCGGCCTAAATATTCCCGAAGAAAAATCGACGGTCACTCGGTCAGTCGCCTATAGCGGCGGTCGATACATCGCCGATCCGAACTTGGAAGAGACGTGCGGAGATGATACGGTCACTAGCGAGCTCCTTCGCACGCCCTGCGAGACCCCAAAGTCCGCCTCCAACGACGCCCGCCGGCGCACCGTCGACGTCGCTTGCGGCAGCGCCACCATCCCTCGCACAGTTCTCTTTGGCGATCCCAACCTCGAGCAGACCGCCGCGGACGACGATGAAGATACCATTGAACTTCGGCAGGTTGGTCCTTTGAGCGATGTGATGAAATGGTTTAAGGAACTTTTACTTGGCACTTCTTTTTCGTCGGCTGCTTTAGCATTGGGAATGTTATTGATTTGCAGTGGCACCGCACGATTTATAGTCAAAATTCTTCGATCAGATAGAAGAAATCGAGTCAGGTACCGTAGTTGGCACAGATGAGCTCACTTTTCGGTGCGAAAACAGCCGTTACTTTGATTTTTACATGCGTTGATTGATATAAAGGCTCGTTTCGTTTTGGGTCTAATGATTTGTAGACTGAGAATTGCTCTTTACATACGATCACCAGTTTCTTTGTTTAGAATGAAACGGTTCAGGCGGCTATGTCTAACGTCGAAGATACGCCAGCCTGCACATCCAACGAGGATGTCATGTCCGAAAAGTTGCGCGAGTTGCATGAACACAATCGAGATCTGCAGGTTTGTATTTGTTTGATCCTCATGAATCGCGCTGATTGTTGTAGTGTTCCAAGTGCTATTACTGATTGAAGTTGGAAGAATATTTGCAGCCCCTAATTAAGGTAGAAAGTTTGAATATAGTCCCTGGTTGAGATAAAATTATTGCGTGCTGTCGCTGATTATAATTGGAAGTATATTGGCAGTTTCCAGTTGAGATTGAAGTAATTTTGCAGTCTCTGATTGAGGTATAAAGTATACTCGTAACCTCTGACTGAGGTTGAAATTATGCCCACAATCCCTGATTGAGGATGGAAGTATGCTTTCGTTGCAGGAGCAGCTGGCGAATGCGCGCGCCCTTCTGGAGAGCGGCGTGGGCGATGCTATACGAGCGGAGATCGATCGCCTTATCAGGACGAATGGGACTTTGGCCGAGGAGCGCGACGCTTTGGCGATCAAGTGCGACGAGCTGGAAGGAGACCTGAAGGAGAAGGAGGTGCGGCTGGAGGAACTCGACGCAGAAGCTGACCTCAAGGACGCTCGTTTGGAGAAATTGGAAGGCGTTATATTCGAGAAGGAGGAGCTACTTCTGCGGCTCGAGAAGGAAGCCTTGCAACCTCCCGCTCTATCGATCGTGTCCGAAACTGTCGCTGCTTTTACTCAAGTTGGCGATCACTCGCTGAACGAAAGCGACGATTCCAGTGGCAACTCGCGCGTTCCTGAATCGATGTTTGATAGATCGGTGAGAAGGCTATACTCATATAGGATTCTTGGATATATCTGTGCCAATATTTTCAGTTGTTTATATACCTTTTTACTTAGTTAAGGATAAGTTAAAAATCAAATCACCATGGAAAATGTCCCTTTTGAATAAGCAAGTGTCCATAATTAACGTTGAATTGGAATTTTAAAAAAGAGGATGCTATGGGGATCCAAGATGGGTGGTTAAACCCATTACACAGTGTTAAATTACTTTATCTATGAGATGGCATGAATTCGTTCATTACTGATCAACCACTGAAAACAATAGCATGTTACTCATTCTTTTTTGCAGTCGTCACCCGACGCCGACATGGTGCAGATGTGCAATAATCTGCTGAGCGAGAAGGAACTGCTCGAATGTCAGCTGCGAGAGGCGAAACGTCAGTACGAGATTCTCGCCATCAAGCTCGACAATGTGTAAGCACTTCTCTTCAATTCTTGGCACTTCGACTGATGCTAAAATGCGCTTATATTTGCGTAGTGGGAGTACATTTGCGATCTCGCCAGTTGTTGTAATTAGCGTACATATGTTGAACGTTTTCTATATGTTCTGTTTTGGAAGTTCTATGGAGCGACAGATTGTCTAATCACGCGCGTTTACGAAGATTGATAACTGCAATATGACTACCCGTTCTGGCGCGGTAAATCTGAATGCGGCGTTTATAATAGTTGTAGCGTAAAAAAGCTTGCGAATGTTTTGTTTCGTATTCCCGTATTTTTTTGACAAAATCAATAGAGATTGAAGAATGATATGCTCGTTTCACAATATTTCTTGAACAAAAGCCAAAATTCACGTTTGGAAGTTAGTCGAATTTGTTTGAAATCCGTCTGCTTTTGAGCAAGTACACGGAAGGTGAACAAAAAATTTTTAGACAGTCGCAGAAGCAGATGTTGGAACAGAGGCTGGACGAGCGCGACCAGAGTTACGACGCCCTCAAATCCTTCCAAGTTCATGAGCAGGACATCCTCCAGCGCTTCACTGGCTCCGACGACGACCTGCCAGAGAAAATTTTGGCGCTTGAGGTGAAAATTTTGTGACGGAACTGTGTCTATCCCTTAACTATAGGAAACTTTTGTAGAGTTTTATTGGCCATGTATGAAAAGATTGCTTAGCAGAAGTTGAAAATTGTAGTTAGAGATTGCATTTAAAATTGATGTGATTCGTGGTCTGGTTATTATGCGCGGCTTGAAAACAATCTAGAGTATCTTTAGTATGTATAGGGACGATCTCTGGTTTTCAATATATTTACGCTTAACCACGCTAACTCGACGATGTTATTGATTCAGGCACAGAACGCGCAGTTGCAGCAGCAAGTCGCCGAGCTGAAGGTTTATCAGGGCGAATTCGACAGTCTCGAAGACTACGTAAGTATTCTGACCGGAGCTTTAAAATACCATTTCCACTTAAACAAAGACACTTTCCGCATATAATATGGACAGTATCTGATTTAAAGAGCGCATTTTCTAGTCAGTTCAGGGTTGAAGTGTCTTTATTAAAGTGAAAATGTTGTAACAGTCTGGTACGGACGGAACAAAAACGCCGCTTTTTTCTTTAAGTAATCACATTATTGCGGTCCATTGCAGATTCATTGGAAGAAGAACGCGGAAGATGCGGAGGTGATGCTACGAGACATTGGCAAACAGTTGGCAACTTGCCAATCGACATTCTCTGAAGAAACACGCCAACATGCGCTGCTCAAGGAGGAATATGTATGTAGAGTTGAACTCGAATTTATTCAGTAAATGGGGGACCGGAATAAATGATTCACTATTATTCACGATTTTGTCATGTAGGAAGCGCAGGAGGCCAAAAATTTGAGATCAGCCAAACCTGACCGCTCTACGGTATCATAATGGGCGGGTTTCATATCACATACTTTAGGCCTATTCTTTATCATTTCTTTAAGTACGACTTAAGCTAAAGTATGCGATATGAAACCGGCCCATTGAGTGCGATCTAATGCTTTTGATTTTTTACTGATTTGAATTTCGCGCCTTTGCAGGCAAAGCAGACGAAGACACTGGAGAACGTGCGTCGGGACGTCGCCGACTACGAATACATGTTGGAGATTGAGAGGAAGTCGGCTCAAGCGAAAATGCGCGATTTGCAGGTAAAATTGGCTATTGCGCATTGCAACGAATTCAGCCTATATGAAATTAGTATAAAGAGCTGTCAACGGCTAATTGGAGTTAACATTGATAGGGAGAAAGTCACTTTCTGCTCTATCGTGTATCAATAGCGTATAAACATTTAGTAATTCGAATTCAGCGTTGATTTATGGGAGAGCATAAAACGGCTTTCGAGTTTCATATTGCACTCACGATAATTGACAGAGCTGAGAGAGAGTGATTCAATCGCCTTTAGTAGGTATTTTAATCAAAATGTATAGAGGAAATATTTCGATCAGTAACGAGCGTTAAGACCGAATACCGTAGAACGCCAAATTTAGCCTATCTTTAGCACGCAACACGTCAAGAAAAGTCTCAGGAAAGACTTTTTTGCCGTTACTCAGTGAAAAATTTCCCCTATAGTCTTCACATTCTATAACATGGCTGAAAATTGTAGGCAAGCGTGACGGAGATGGAGGCGGAACTGAATAATTGGCGCACGAGAGCGAATCAGTTCTCGGAGGTGTCGCGAGAGCAGCTCGTCGAGAACGAGGACATAGTCGGCGAGAAGAACGCCGAGATCGACCAGCTCCAGAGCGAGATCGCCAACTTGCAGCAGCGCCTCGACGCCATGGGCGCCGCCGTTCAAGAGACTGAAGTCGCCAAGGTTGGTCGGAGTTGACGGGTTGATCTTTAGAGATGGAAGAGTTGAAATAGTGCTCGTTTTGGTGTGGATGGTGAAGGGGGAGAGCGTTTGAAGGACAGGGATGGTCGGAGTTGACAGGTTGATCTTCGGAGATGGAAGAGTTGAAATAGTGCTAGTTTTGGTGTGGATGGTGAAGAAAAGTGGCTAACACTAGTACGTTTATATTTACCATCCCATGCAAAAAATAGAAAATCAAAGACGTGCGCAGCCACTCGTTGCTTAGGTGCTCCTATGTTTTGCATTTGTGATGGTAAATATATACATACTGGTGTTAGGCGCTTGTATGGTGAAGGGGGAGAGGGTGTTTGAAGGACAGGGATGGTCGTAGCCTCTAGGTGTAATATTAATGTTTCGTTTAAAGGGTCCCCGTGGGAGAAAATTGGGTCAAGATGTGCGTCTTCTCAGAATAACATTATGCCCTGTTTCAGGTTGAACAACTGCGAGAAGCGAGTGAAAAGGTTGACGCCCTGCAAGCAGCCGCCGTCGAAGACGCATCAACTATCGACGACCTAAAGCAGAAAGTAAGCCAAATTCTTTGATTTGATATTACTGAAATATTTTTGGTTAAGCCGCATAATTCCTAAAAATTAAATGAGATGTGCTATATTTTATTTCCGCTCTCAATTGGATACTTTCCAGTAATAGTGAATATTTTCAATATCGAACTGGATTCTTCTTTATAGGTATTCATTAAAGAGGCCGATTTAAAGTGAATGGTGCAAATGTTAGAACATAATTTTAATTTCTTCAAAACAAAGAGCGAAATGTTGTGCATCAGGCTTTCATCGACGACCTTCAGTGAAAGTAGCAACTGTGCCTTTGATGTGAAAGTGGGGAGAGTTAAAGCAGTCGTTTACGTCGTTAATAGTGCTTATAACTTGCAGCTGAATGAGTTGAATGCCCGCCTGGCAGCTGAAAAATCTCTGGAGGATCGCTTGGCCGAGGCGGAGAATGTCATCGAGTACAAAAATGAAGAAATCGGACAGCTCTCGAACGACCTGACCGAACTGCAAAAGCAGCTCGACGCCAAGGCGGTTGTCATAGAGGATCTCACACGAGCTCAGGTTGGCCCACTTCTTCACTATTTAGTTTTATTTTCTCTAATTTCTTTAAACGTAAGGACGAAAGTGATGACTAGAGCTGTGATGGGGTTGATTTCAAAAGTAGGTGGATGGTTGAACGGTTGGGGCTCCAGGTTATTGATTGGGGCTCGGGTTTACATTGACAAGTCGGGGATGGAGTCGTGGATTCATAGTGTCTCACCATGAAAATAACCCACTAAGAAGCTCTTTCTAGTTGACTACGGTAGATGGCTTGTCATCGCATCGATCGATATATGTTCTGTACAGGCACTCGTTATCCGCTCTCAAAATGACCCTGATAAAAGTCGCGGAGGCTTCTTAGGAACAAACTGTAAAAAGAAAATTTAAATTTCCTTTCGCTGCAGACCTCAAACGATTCGAGTGAGCGGCTCGCGGAGAAGAGCGCAGAACTTGCCGCTGTTCAGCGAGATTTGCTGGACTTGCAGAAGCAGCTGGCCACAATGGATGCTGCGCTCCGAGAAGCGGAAGCTACCAAGGTTTCTTTCTTTTCTTCTTCTTCTTTCTATATTACTCTAATATGGCTGTCCTATTTGAGATTGAGGAACTCCGACTCGCCTCTGAGCAGCTCGAACAGCTGCGCGCCGCCGCTGCCAGCGATTCCGCTGTCATCGCTGAGCTGAACAGTCAAGTAAGTAACTTTTTATTTGTACATTTCACCGCACCGATGTCCGTGTTGATTTCATTTTCGTGGTCCGTTCAAGTAGTGACGTCGATTATTTGCATCTTGCGATTTGATTTGAAGGCGCATTGAACGAAATTATATCGGCCCAGAAAATTTGTGGGGCAATGCCACTCTATATTTCGTAAGTTAGCCTGTATCGACTCCCGAATTAGTAAATATTAACCACCGCAGCGACGCTTTTGAGTTACAGTAACCCTTGTTCAACTGCTCGCACCATTAACCATTTTGTACTCCAATTTAGGTGGAGCAACTTCGAGTCGCCAGCGAGAATGACAATGCAATGCGCGTGGTCGCCGCCGAAAACGCGACGAAGATCGAAGAACTAAATCGTCAGGTAAGCGGTGTTTGGAGATCTGCGCGCAGCTAATTTATGTTGGCCCATCGGATTTAGTTGGAACGGCTCCAAAATGCGACTGAAAGTGATGACGTCATGCGCGCAACCTCCGCTGAAGACGCCGCTGCGATCGCTGAACTTCAACGCCAAGTAAGTTGTGTCATTCATGTTTATAATTTCTATACGGTAATAAGTGAATGAACTGTTGGTTCCATAGCGATATAGGTAAATAGCATGGACGTCGCAGCAAACGTGCCTAACTTAGTGTTTCATATTAAGCGTGCTACAGTGTTCATTGTGGCTCTCTGTTACTGATTAAGAATATTTTACTATGCAACCCGACGCGAAAAGATAGAAATGTCTAGCACCAATACAATAAATTTAACAGTACCGCATATCATCGTGCAATAGATAGCTCCTTACGCTAATCAGGCCTTTGCGTGTATAGAAAGTGGTGTGGGGATGTTAAATAGTTGTACAGTCGAAACCGGATAAGTGCAACTCGACCGGGCACGAAAATATGGTTGTACTTATCCGGTTTTTGATCATGTACAAAACATAGGGCGGGAAAAATTCGGGGCTTAGAAAAGCATCGAAAATTGTTGCACTTATCCGGTTTCGACTGTACTGATGTTAGGCGCTATTCGAAAAGATAAGCACGGAATAATTTTACGAGATGGCGTAAAAGTGAATATCCGTCTACAGCGCCTACCGTTATTCTAAAACTCCTTGGCCGCAGGCAGATGTAATAGCTATTCTTTCGCGCTACGTTTGCACTTGCAGTTGAGCGATTTGCAAGGCCAGTTGGGATTGGAGCGAGAACAGAGCGAGGCACTACGGGCTGAATTCGAAAGGCAGATCAGCGAAAAGAACGAGCAAATCGAGGAACTCGCTAACCGCAGCGCCGACCTTCAACAGCGACTGGAAGCGATGACTGTCGCGATGGAGGATGCGGATCGATTGAGGGTTTGATTTTGAGCATTTGCTCTGGGGCCAATTTCATAAAAGTGTTGAGCTGTTAAGGATTGAGGAGTTGAGGCGCGCACCCATCGGTTGAAATTCATAATTGATCGATGGGTGCGCTCCTCATTTTCTCAGTTCTCATTAGTCTTATGAAATTGGCCCCTGGTTGCTTCGCAGTCATTTAGAGGAAATTGTTTAGGCTGAACAGTTGAGGGCTGTTGAGGAACAGTCTGAGCAGCTGAGGTCAGCGACCAGCTCTGCCGACGCTCAGACTCAGCAGCTTGCGGCTCAGGTGCGCTCGGTCATTTTATTGTCTTATTTAAATTGTCTTTTGTTTCGTGACAAATGCGTGATGATTGTTGAATGCTTTGCTGCGTTGCCACGTTATTTTCTTGTTTATTTAAGTCGATAATATATCAGTTAATTGACGTCTTGAATGGGTTATTGTATCGATAGTTGTAGGTCGTGGACGAATAATAATAATAATGTTGAGTTTGAGTTTGAGTTTATTCGTCTTTCAATATGTTACATATGGGACGCCCAATGTTTCAATCCAATCCTCTTTTGACACTCTTCATGCTTCGGCCTGCCACTTTGCGTTCTGAGCTGCTCCGTGATGGAGGTCGTCGATGACGCAAGCATCATTGACGACGGAGAAATCCAGTGAGCCAATGAAGTAGTCGATCTCGATCTTTGTCCTACATTCATTTGAGCGCCACGTCCATTTGCGAACCGGTCGTTTTTACAAGAAGAACTGAGTGAGCCGGTCCTGCACGGCCAGCGAAGGCACATCAGTGCGATGATATCGGCTTTGATGTTGTAGAGCGCGTGTTGTAGCTTGATGAGACGGTCGCCGGTGGAGAGACCTTGAACCTCGAGTGTCGCCATGAGGACTGGGTTTGAGGGGAGGGATGCGACTACAAAACCCTGCCTGTCGCATTGGCTTCTGGGTTTCGGAGCTTCACTCATTCTGCTAACGCGCGATGGCAGAGAAAAATTCTCGACCGACCGCTCGCCGAACGCGAAAATGAGAGAAGTCAATAATAATATTGATGAATAGATATCGGTAGTGATTACCCTTTCTGAATGTTTGGGACCAGCCATGCGCGAGGTACCAGCCGCTGCTTCCGTAATTACAGCAAACACTTTGTACTGGATGGTGAACCATTTATAAAATTTAATCAACGTTTTCACTAGAACCGTCATATGTTACCGTAATCCTCAGCTTAGAGCACAAATTATTCCAATTGCCGCAGCCGTTTACGTACATATCTGCCAAGACTAATGTCATTATTTCATTTAATGAAGTATTCTCTCCTTTACAGATTGAAGAATTGAACGCGCAACTGTCGGCGGCGCGGGAAGATGTCGCCGAGAAGCAGGCCATGATTGAGAGTTTGATGAGACGGAAAAAGCAGCTTGAAATTGAGTGCGACAAGATGGACACATTCGAAGAGGAGATGAACGCCAAACTGGCGGCGTACTGTGCCGAAGTGGAGAAGTTGAAGGTAATATTTTCTCCCGTCGCTGACTGACGAAGACCGTTGATGTTCTATTATACTTTCATTCTGAGCTATCAAATAGTGGGATTTTTGACTGCTCCGCATCGTGCTTTCGTATTTAATATTTTAAAAATTGCAAAATGCACGATACATACCTATCTATTAACGTTGAGTTTAGTAATCCACTACTACTTCCAGTTATAAATATGCCAGCGTACGACTATATTCTTAATGTACCGTAATCATTTGATTACACGATAGCTTATCTTGACGTTGATGAATGCAGCCGCTGCTAAATGACGCGAGTTAATCTTAAACTAACATTATTAGTAGTTCTAACTTATTAATAACTTTAAATTAATTAATAATTTAAATTAAAGGCGGACTTGGCAAAGGCGCCGTCGAGTCAGCACATGATGGAAGAGGTGAACGAGTTGCGCGCAAACAGCGCCAAGATGGAAGCCGAGAAAGAGAGTCACCGGCTTGAAGCCAATCGCCTCGGCATGCGAGCCGTTGGCCTCGAACGACAGCTGCGTTCCTTTGAGAAGGAATACAAGACCAAGTGAGAACTTTTGCTCTCTAAATGTGGGATGGGAATCGGTATAGGGGAAATTTTCACTGAGTAACGGCAAAACAGTCTTTCCTGAGACTTTCCTTGACGTACTGCGTGCTAAAGATAGGCTAAATTTGGCGTTCTACGGTATTCGGTCTCGATGCTCGTTACTGATTGAAAAATTTCCTCTATAAAAGCGAGATGCTTCTTCGGGTTAGGAATGGTAGAGGAACGACGTAAAGAGAGAACGGTGAAGGCGTGTAATACTGAATCTTCTATCGTTATTCGTCACTTCTGCATTTAAATTAGTCGTCTTTGATTTAGTTTCGTCTAACTTTAGTACAAATTTATTTGTCAGTAACAGAGAGCCACAGGGGGCACCATAGCACGCTTAGCGTGGAAACTAAATTGAGCACGTTCACTGCGTGGTCCACGTTATTAGCCTTTATTTCCACGGTATTGACATCTCATTTTCTTGTTACTGTCTAAGAATTTACGTCTATCAAGCGCTCCTACTAATAATAATTATAATTAATTGGTGGGCTTTGCAGACTGACGGAACTGCAGAAGGAGGTAGCGGTGAAAGATGAACGTATTCGACATTTGAAAGATGAGCTACGCGTCGCCAGCATTCAGCTGCAACAGCAGGAAGCGCTTGGTGAGCCTCTTTTCCTCTTCTATCGCTGCCAAACATATACTGCCTAATTGTTAATGGATGACTTCCCTCCTAACATGGATTAGTACACCACCGTATAATAATTTAGGCTATTTTTGAGAATTTGACTGCGAAACATATTTTTTATATTGTAATTAGCTTACCACTAGGCAGGTTGTTGCAGGTAGCTCGAAAGTTGATACATACGATGTATCGGCACTTTTTATCATTATGAAGTTTGAATGGAACTGCTTGCAAATTATGGTATTACCAATCTCTTGTAGACGCGATTTTGCTCATAGTTTAAATTGCATGGGGTCCTGTGACGAATTGATCACTAGGACTACAGTAATCTGTTGGACATGCTTACAGTACTGCGCGCATCGGCCGGTAATCTCCTCCAACAGCGGTCGGTGACGGGATCGACACAGTCGCTCAACTCGCAGCGCAATTCGACTGCATCCACCGCGTCCACCGCTGCCGGCGGCGGCAGCATCGTCGACAACTTCCTCCTTCACGAGGAGCGACAAAAGAACTACAATGTTTGTGCCATTTACAGTGGATTATTGATTAAAAAAATAGAATTTTTCGCTGGCAGAATCGAATTTTTTATGAAATTTTGACAATTTATGCTTATAGAGGAAATTTTTCAATCAGTAACGAGCATCGAGATCGAATACCGTAGAACGCCAAATTTAGCCTATCTTTAGCACGCAACACGTCAAGAAAAGTCTCAGGAAAGACTGTTTTGCCGTTACTCAGTGCAAAATTTCCACTATAAGTATACGTGAACTTCTGCCTTCTGAGACTAATTACTCCGTCAACTTCCATTATATTTGGGTTCATTCAGTGCAATGCGCATACATTCTAATGCATGTGGTATGCTAAATAATATATTTCAGTTGCAAAAGTCAGTTAAGGAACTGAAGGAACAGCTAAAGAAGTACGAAGAGATGATTCAGAAGCAGCAGGGCGAGCTGCTCACCGTCCGGCGCGAATCCCTGAGTCTCAGGTTGGTCTTTCACCTTGGCGAGTTTCCAACTCGTTGAGTGTCTTGTTTAATAACAGCGCGCACTTTTCCGATTTTTGCAGTTTGCATACAGTGGAATTCACTTATAACGGTTTCGGTTATACCGGTAATTTTTGTCGGTCCCAAAGTGCATCTCCCCATACAAATAATTTCGGCTATACCGGTAATTTTTGCTGGCCCCTCAAATACCGGTATAAGTGAATTCTACTGTATGTCATTTTTCCGCTGAATCGTCAAATTTTTCAATCAGTAACAAAAGCCCGAAGGAAATAACGTGAACGTCAATGTAAGCGTACCTTTAGCACTTATAACGTCATTGGAAACCTCAGAAGAGACGATTTTCGTGTTATTAAAGAAGAAATTTCGAGAGTACATGAGTCTTCGTTTTGCAGCCACGCTTCTCTGAAGGAAAATGACGAACCAGCAGGGAGCGGTCAGACGCCGACGAGGAGCGCTCTACGGAATTTGCCGTCGCTCGTACGCTCCTCGAAGAAGGAGAAGAGCACCAAGATGGACGTCGGCGGCGGCGTCGACGCCGCCTCGGCCAAGATTACCGCCGCCGCCGCTGCCACTCCCCAGCGGAGGACCCCCGCCTCCGTCTCCCTCGATCCCAACTCCTCCAAGCGACGCGACAGTCCTTCCAATTGCCGACAGCAGTGAACCAACTTTGAACCGCGCCCTTCTTTCAGTGCGATATGATGTTTTTGGATTGTCTTCTTCAACTCGCTCTCAGCTGACCTTTTTTCCTCCTCAATGTCGTACGCATTGCAATTGAACTCCGAGCGTTGTAGTCACGGGGTTGTCTTAAGATACGTTGCGATGTACTGTCGTCCACGTCTCTACCAAGCGCGTGTGCAATTTTTAAGAGTGTGGCGACGAATATCAATAATTTGTTGATATGTGCGATGCCGCACTGTTTCAAGAAAACCGATTTCATTGGCCATCCAACTGTGTAAATTGTGACCACTATTATATAGTGCGGCATACTACGGTACAATGAGAGCCGTACGATTTTTTGACCGGTCTCTTCTCTGTCCTACTATTAGGATATTTACTGTCTAGAATGATCCGCACGTGTCCTTTGAATTATTGATTTTCCGCCAAACCCTTGAACAATTGCGCGATTACCTGCCTTCGGTGTGGACGAAAGCATCCCGTTCCATGATACTATATTTAGTACTCGTCTCCTTTTGAACTTTTAATTGCAATTCTTTTTTCAAATCGGTTTTAAAAATGTCAGTCGCTTTTACAATCATTCTCTGTCATTTGTTCCGTGTATTGTAAACTGCACGTATTAACAATATTCTGCGTCTTGATTGAAGTTACTGACATCTTTTATCGAGTACCCCGCTTGTACGCGTCTGTTTGAATCATACCGCATTACCATTCTGTTTGGATTGCATTGTATTGCTGCTTCCGTCGAGTTCTATGTAATTCGTAAATAAACGTGTGTACCTTTTTCGACAGTACTGTTCTCATACAATTCCAGCTAAGACATGTATACGATTGCGCTTTGTCGGAATAAGACCGCTATTTTACAGTCAATATTTTTCGATCAGTAACAAAAAATCTCGCCATGCGTCGTAGTTTGTAAAGATGAGATAGCTTTCAGGTGCTTTAATACCGTTTTTCACCAAGAATGGGTGGATTATTGTCTCTGCTCATGGCAAAGATCTATCCTTCTAACCATCAAGCCGCTCCCACAATTTGTCTCATAAGGAAACAGTTTAGGTGATTGGAAAGAAAGTAATTTCTCCAACATTTGCGATATATCAGAGCATAATGCGGTTTACAATTTTATTTCCATCATTTACAATGTATATAAGCAGCAGCACAGCAAACAAGCCTAAAATAGCGTGTCACTCTGCAAGTAAGTCGAGTTGGAGTCTCAAACATCCAAACGATCATGCACACATTATAAACATGTATGTATAACGCTGAAAAGACGATAGTGATCGAATGTTCACGCCATGGAAACACTATTGCAAAACTCGATCGATCCCGCGCTTCTAGACGGGCAGACCTTCTTCAGTCCCATCTATGAGGCGAAGGGACAATGATATGCTTTGATGAAACTCTTTCCATCTTCCGATAGGCGGTAGCGGAAGCGGCGCAGCTCGGACACGGGCTTTCGAACGGTGTCTTCAAAGAGGTCCAAA